>PVKE010046120.1:0-12371 GCA_004027555.1 Craseonycteris thonglongyai | reverse complement strand
TTTCTTTTGGACTCAGTTGTGGGAGAAGGAGATTTTGGGAGAGGGTTGGGGGAAGCAGACAGCTTCTGTGTCCTGGGGCACTTCAGGTTGCTGTCTTAGCTGTGAGATAGCAGGGTAGTAAAGGTGTGGCCAGGGGTGGGGGCATGTGAGTAGGAGCTAGGGCGGGCCTGAGACACAATAGCAGATTCCTCTTTCAGCACGGGGGCTGGTGGTTCAATGCGGTCGGGGAGCAGGAGCTCTGGTCTTTCTCTCCTCCGCCTAGCTGCCCCTCCTTCAATCATATCTGTAAGCCACACCCGCAGGGCAGCACTTGGATGTGCTGGGGCTTGACCTTGGCCTCGGTCTGCCATACAGTCCTGCGCACAGGCAATGACACCGCGGTGATCCGGTTGGCAGCCCAGTTGCACACGTGGGCTGCAACGCCTAGAGGCCCGGTTGTGCGCTCACGAGCAGGCAGCAGTGCTGCAGCAGCCCAGTGGGCAGGGCGCCGAAAGCCCAGGTGCGTGCATGCAGCGATGCCTAGTGGCACAGTGGGCAGGGCACTGAAAGCCCAGTTGCGCACTTGTGCGCTGGCAGTGGTGCTGCAGCGGCCTGGTGAGCGGGGCACCAAAAGCCCAATTGCGTGCTGGCAAGCAAGCAGCGGTGCCGCAGCAGCCCAGTGGGCGGGGTGCTGAAAGCCCTGCGCACACAGGCCGTAGCTCGGGTGGCAGCCGCTCTATGCTCCCGGCTCTGTTGAGACCGCCGGATTCACTCCAAGCACGTCCAATGCAGCTATGCCCACTCAAGCCCCAGCCCTCACTCCAAGAGCCCTGTCCTCAAAAGGCGCTCCCTCACAGTCAATCTCCTCCATAAATCAGGGGTGCTGAGCCATTGTGGGCTGGTGCCCTGCTCTCACCCCGCCCGCCGGGAAGTGCAGCCGCCCTGCTCCACAGCCCCTGTTCCACTTTAGGCTCTGTGATCTGATTAGGGCACTGCGTGCTGTCCCTTGAGTATAGATGTTAAATTGTCCACAGTCTTGTGGGGCTTCCACGCTCCCTAGGTCTCGGCTTCCAGCCCGCCCTCAATCCAGCTCCACTTTGACCATAGTCCCCCAATCCCCCTTTGTTTTTGCCCGACCCGGGCTGCGCTCCGAGTCTCTGTCCCCTTTTCCTCTCCCGCTCTCCCCTTTTTTCTCTAACCTTTGTGTGTTGTTCTGCGTTGTGTGGTTCTCTTAATTGAGGTTTCTTCTCAGGGTTTCCCCTGTGGATTCCTCTCTGTTCACAAGGCCCTTCCCAGGCAGATATCGGCGTTCCCCTCTCATGCCACCATCTTGGATCCCTCTCAACCTCCATTTCCCAGAACTATCTTATTAAAAAAAAATTTATATTCACTCTTTCAAAATGTTATTATTATAGTATGTTTGCTGTAAAAAATAAAACAAGGAAAAGGTATATAAAACAAAAGCTTAAATCTTTCCAAATCCTTCTGTGCTAACCTAGTCACATTTTTCAAGGGAAATGACTTTTATAGATTAGATGACAGATTTTTCAAGGAATTTTTGTATTAAATTGTTGGTTTTTGTTATTGTTTTATTTGATATTTTTCCTATAAAAAGCGACATGACATATTTTTTTAGAATTGTATCATTTCAAAGCAATTGCTGTTTATAAAGAAAAAAGAAACTTGTCAGTTTAGGTAATTCTTGGCTTAGAATTCTTGGATATTTTTTACTAGTTATCTCTTTCATATGTGAAGTTAGAAAATCCAATTTATATTGTTAAAAAGGATTTTTGTTGACTTGCAAAATAGAAAGTCCATGAATAGATGTCAGTTCAAGTTTACCTTACCTGGGGGCTCAAATAACAGTACCGTAGTTCTCTCATTCATGTGATCCTTCATCGTCATTTACTCTCTCTGATCGGTCTAGCTGCACCAGCCCTCATTTTGAATTCTCTATTTCAAATGTGGTAGTAAAAAAAACATCATCTCCAGAATTGAATCGTGTTGGTTCTGATTGATCTGACTTAAGTCTCATACCCAACTGTATTAGTTTGCTAGGACTGCCATAATAGACCTGGTGATCTGAGCAACAGACATTTATTTCTGGAGGTTAGAAGTCCAATAAGTGTCAGAAGGGTTGGTTTCTCTTGAGGCCTGTCTTTGGCTTGCAGATGGCCTCCTTTTCTCTGTGTCTTCATATAGTTGTCCCTTTGCCTGTCCTAATCACCTCTTTTTATGAGGACACTACTTATATTGGATTGGGACAACCTTAATGACCTGATTTAACCTAAACTGCTATTTCTTTTTTTTTTTTTAAGGTTTATTTTTACTGTTTTTTGATAGAGAGAGAAAGAGAGAGAGAGGCTGGGGGGAGAGCACTGTCCACAGCTGTACATCATTATTTTTGACACAAGTGTGTGCAGGGCTGAGAAGGGCAGAAAGTGGGCCAGGGGCCTCCTGCATGGGAGGCAAGCCCCTGTGAGTTGGGGTCCTCATACATAGTAAGCATGCCTGGGGTGGGAGCTGAACTGGGGGCCTCCCATATGGGAAGCTTGCCTGGCAAGAACTGAACTGGGGCACACTCTGGTTTAGCATTTGGATCCACACAGGCTGGGGCTGGAACTCAATCCTGGATCCTGAGGCTGCAAGACCAGTGCCCAACTTGCAGAGCCATCTCATCTTCCCCTAAATTGCTTCTTTAAAGGCCCTAACTCCAAAATACTGTCATGTTCTGAGATCTTGGGAGTTAGGACTTTGACACATGAATTTGGAGGGACACAATTCAGCTAATCATCCTGCATAGCCATTGTCATGCTCCTACACAGTCACATACCCATTCTACGTCATGTACCACTGTTGGGTCCAAGGGACAGTCAAAGGATTAAAAATAGGGAGGAATGGTTCCCCAAGAGAAAACTGGCCACTGTTATTAACATGAGAGTGATTGGGTTCTTGTCAGCCCCAATCCAACAGTGTCTGATTAAATAGTAAAAGAAGAAATAGATTCGTGAATTAAACTTTACATTTTTATTTCAGGAAAAAGAAAACATATCTTGATTAGGAAAAGAGAAAGAAGTCATAACTTAACACAAAGCGTTTTGAACAAAAGAAAAATGAATTGGGATTTTCATTACACATAAACTACATAGAGTGTGAGGAAAATATCTGTTGTCAAAAAAAGGGAGGCTAGGTTCTGGGAATGTAAACAAATATATTCACTATATTCACTAGAATTAGAACAAAGATTATTGAAGACTAAGGCACACCTAGTGAAGTTATTACATTTTGATGTTGGAGTAGGAATCATACAAACAGAAGAAACATCTAATTAAGAAAAAATTAGTTTAGTTTCAGAAACTTTATATGCAAGAGAATAGGAGATTAATATCTCTAGAATTTAGAGGGAGAATAGACTAGAGTATATATCTGATCAAGATGTCATTAACATGTCAAGGCCACCAAAAGATATTTGGAAATATACATGGACTATTCAATTACATGTCCTATGTACTTTACGTGAAAAATATACTTGAATACATAATCTATTAAAGCAAAAAGAATGAAACAGTGGGAAGAAAATCCTGGTGGTAAATATTGACTTTAAAAAATATAATTACTGTAGTTTAAACATTTAAATCATAGTTACAAAACTGACTTTTATAATTACAACTCATGAACAAAGCTATATAATAAGATAATAATAATTATTAATTCAGTTGTAATATAATAGGAAAAATATCCCAGGAATTGTTACCAAAACTGAAAGAGAAAGGGCTACAGAGCTGGTAAAATGATATAAACTTTTGTATTATTTGTAAATGATAGTAAATACATAGTATCTAAATGTATAAATGCAAATTAAAAAAATTAGAAATAAAAAAATATAATTATAGCCAGAAAAATATAATACTTTTTTCATCCTGAACTAATTAAGAAATCTAAAATTCACTAAGAATGTAATGCTTCTAGGAATATAATTTAATATAACTAATAGAGTTGCTATACAAGTTTTTATACCATAGAGCCTCCTCCACCTTTTTTTAAGTCCCTGGGAAGCCACAAAGAAGATCTCAGTAAATACCAGAAAGAAAAAAGAAAAACATAATCTCTAAATACAATTTAGCAAAATCAAATATACCTAGCAAAGGTTAAAAAAATAAATGAAACAATAACTTTAAGTTAGCCAACTGTTGGATCAAATAGAAATTAAAACTAAAATTGGAGTTTATTTTGAAAATTAGATTGAGAACACCACAAATAAAAATGTAAGAAAAAGAGAATAAAAATAATTAAGCATTCAATAGAGAATGAACAAAGATGTCTAAAGAAAGCAAAAGACATAAATTAATAAAGATATAAGTATAAATTCATAAATTAGAAATAGAAAAAAATATTATAATTGATAGATCTAAGAGATTTAAACAATAGTAACAAAAGCCTATTCAAGTAAGTAGTCTTCAACTTAGCTTATCAAGGAGGTGGATGAAAAGAAATAAAATCACAAATATATAGATTTAAGGATGAGAACAGTGAATGATCCACCAGCACAGAAATAATTAATAGGGGAAGCCGGGATGGCTCAGTGGGTTAAGTGCTCACTTTGCAGCCCCGGGGACTGAAGATTGAATTCTGGCCCCGGCCCATGTGGACCCATATGCTGAACAGGGGAGTGCCCCCAGTTCAGTTCTCACAGAGGTGAGACCCCAGGCTAGTTTCTGCCCTGTGCAGCCCCCAGCCCACCTGTGGAATGAAACTATGTGGAAAAACCAATGATGTACAACTATGGAGACTGTTCGGGGCCCTCCTCCTTCTCTCTGTCTCCCTGTCTCTCTCTCTCTCTCTCTCTCTGTCAAAACAATAAAAATAAATCTTAAAAAAAATTAATAATACTATGAGAAAATAGTTTTCAAAAACTCTATGCTAATAACTATAAAAAGCTCCTTGAATGGATGATTTTCCAGGAAATACATTACCTAACCAAATTAACTCTTAAAGGTAGAGAAAAATATGAAAAGCCAATAACCAATTAGAGTTATCAAAGAACCACTCTCTTCATTTTCACCTACTATTTTTGAAAACAGGGACTTTATGTCTATAGTCTCTGGCAACAATATTTATTATCCATAATATTGAAAAATATTACTTCCAGTCATCCTGAGATTACATTTGTACTTATTTTCTAAATCCTCTGGGATATATTTTATCTGGTTTAGATATTTTAATTGGCTTAAGACTTTTAAAAATCAATATGCTCTTGCCTATATGAAATTCAATATCTGGTTTGAAATTTTTCATATTAATGAAAAAATCCAGAATCACTTAACTAGAAGGAACTTTGCCATTCAATTCCATTTCTAAGTTAGGAAATATATCCTTAAAGGTGATATATATATATTTTTTTATCATAGTCATCCAGCAAGCTAGTTGTAGACCAAGCACTAGAAAAAAACTGATTACCTGGCTGGAATAAGAAATGTAGGAGAAGGTTCCTTGGAGAGGTGTTAGACAAAGGGAAAATTGCTACTATATGTAATTCCCAGACAAAGTGGTCCCCAGAGATAACTATGGGCCTCACTGTTTAAGAAAAAAATGGAACCATCAGTGCACAGTCTGGGTAAGCAATAAAGTCACATTCTGACATTACCACGCCATCAATGCTGCTGACAAATGTAAGCTGGGAGGAAACAGCTGTATTTCCAAATGATGGAAATGTTAAAGGTACTGCAGAGAGCTGTGAAGTTATTTACATTCACCAGAGAGATGCATTGATGAGGGCGGTTTTATTTAATTAATATTTAAGAAGAATCAGGTTAAGATTTAGAGTACCATGTGAATGAGGACCTGGGCTTCTTGTCGCCTCTCTTCTGACAAAGACTGTATTTTAAGGCTGGGCCAAAAGTCTTGTGAAGGCCAGCCTTGGTTACATAAGTAAGTCAATATCAATCCACAGCTCTGGAAGATCTTTAACATTGCCTTGTGAATTCCACAAGGGTAGTCTTTTTGCTTGTTTTTCTTACTGTTAAATCCCTGTACCCATTATAGTGCCTACAACAGTGCATGCTCAATAAATATTCAATAACTGAATATACACTCTGTTTCTCTAATATTACTCCCTTCTTTTTTTTTAAGATTAATTTTACTGTTCAGACAGAGAGAGACAGAGACAGAGAGAAGAGGGAGGGCCCAGAGCAGTGTCCATAGTTGTATGTCATCAGTTTTCGACATGGTTTTGTTCCACACAGGTGGGGGGGTGGGCCATGCAGGGCAAGAACTAGGCTGGGGGCCTCCTCCATGGGAGGCACACCTCAGCTCAGCGCATGGGTTCACACAGGCCAGGGCCAGGAATCAATCCTCAGACCTCAGGTCTCAAAGCAAGCACTTAACCTGCTGAGCCATTCCAGCCTCCACTTCTTCTCATATTATGTGTTTTATTTAAGTTCTTATTTCCTGCCTGGGTTATCATAGCAGCCTTCAAGTCCATTTCCTTGACTGTAGTGTTACCCCTATTTCTCATATGTCTTTCAGCCAGATCGAAGATGTACCTCTTATCTTATCCCTCTGTAGTCTAAAATTCTTCAACAGTTCACCATCAATTGAAGGATCAAGCTAAATGTGTTTAAGATGCTGTAGGAGGTTCCCCATCATGTAATCTAAGCTATCTCCAAGGCCACCTCTCAATATTATTTGTCCTTGTCTCACACATAATGTTTTAATAACCACAAATGGCTATACTTGTATTGTTCTCTGTATATACCAGAGGTTTTTTCCCTTCTGTTCATGTTTTACCTTTGCCTGGAGTGTCCCTACCCTCTACTTAACTTTAAGATTTAGCAAAGAAGTTCTTTCTTGGGAAGCATTACTAACCTACCCTCTGCTTTATCTTTTGGATGGGTGACTTGCCTCATTAAGCACTCCCTGGTCCCCAAGGAATACCGCTATTGAGGACCTTTCCAGATTGCACTGTGATGGTTTGGTTATGAACCTATCTCACTTCTAAAACTGTAAAATTGTACAGGGCAAGGATGAGTTCTCCTCCATTTTGGGATTCCCAAATGCCTTGCATAATCAGTGGTCATTAGCAGGCTCTATAAGTTTGTTGACTTACTTTGTAGAAGTAAGGGAAGACAAAAATCTCATGACTCTGGGGGAGCATACTCAAGATGGAAAGAATACTTATTTTCTCCTGCTCCGTCCCCCTCCCCTGCCACCTCCACTGCTGCCGCCACCTCTTCTCCTCCTTCTCTTTCTCCTTCTTCTTCATAACAGAACCCTAGTTTTGTACACACCCATATAGGGTGGTGAGTGTATAAGACGGGCCTCACCAATTAAATAGAAATGGATATCTTTGGATGGGGCTCCCAGGACATTCTTTTCAAAGGGATAGACTTGGCTGACTTGTCCCTTCAGCTTTGTCCCTCTCTCTCTCTTTTTCCTTTGCCCTCTCCATCCTTTCCTTTCTCCCCATCTAACTTCTCCACCCACTTTCCTTCTTTCTTTCACAGTTGCTCTTCTTCCTGTCTGGAAGTGGAACATCCGTGTTATGAGCATGAGGAAAAGGGACACATGCTTGAAGTGTTATGTTGTTAAAAGAAGGCCTTTGATCCCTGGATGACTGATGGCTTTTTAGATCCAAATGATCCTTCCTCCATTTTACATTTTGTTAAAAAAAAAATATCTTGCACCCATTCAGTGTGATTAAGGCATTGCTATTTGCAAAGCATAATCTCTTCCTAACTGATAATCTTTCAATGATATTAGAGAGAATCTCAAGAAAAGATGGCTTACGTGTTCAAAAACACTTCACTGTCTTTTGGTTAGGGAAAGTGAGGCCAGAGGTCTTATACTGATGGACTGGGGCTACAATATTGAAAATAAAAGTGCTTTATGTTGTAAATAAGAAAATATCAGGAGTTTGGGAGTGAGGGGAAGATGTGTGGAGAGACTAGAGAATGAGATAGTAGAAGAGATACAGAGCAGGGCCAACTGTGGAGAAGAATCCTCAGGGAACATGGCGGCAGCCTGAACCATAGAGAGCAACAGAGTGACTTCAGAAACATAAATGGCTACAATTAAGTTGTGCGTTGTTTCTTTTTCTACCATTACATTTCCTTCTGTTAACCCAATAATTTCAGTAAAATGCTTTATTCTCCTGGGAGTAATTAAAAAGAGGGCAAATGTCTGGCTTTGGCTAAGCTGTGCAGGGGATGAGTAAATTCCATGGGAGGTAAGTTATTATGAGAGGGTAATCACACCTTCAGGCGAAGCAAGAAACCAGTCTGGGTGCAATGCAAGTCCTTAATAATCCTCTAAGGAAAAGACAGGGCTCCTCAGCTGACCAGACTTCTCAGTATCTGAAGGACAGCTTCTTGAGATATTAAAGAAGAAAGTTATGACCTTAAAATTTTGGAGGACTTGGAACATGCAGGTGGTTAATATTTGGGTTTTATCGAAGAAAAGGGGCACACGTTCCCTTGAGTTTTTCTAAGGTACACTAATCTTCAGAACAGATGCTTCTATTTAGGCAAGTGAGCACCATGGGAAAGGATATATGTATATATATATATATTTTGTAACTTTCACAGGATGTTCCTAAAGCTGATAAATTGGAAATCTGTCCAATGTTAGTTTGCTTAACTCAAGAGATCACATTTTGTAGTAAAGTTAATCGATCATTTTTCCCGTGAGAGATTTGCTGACATAGAAAAGGCGTGTAATACCACTCTTAAGAAATGTTATAGATTAGCTTTGAAGGGGAAGTGTGACATTTAACTTATTAAAAGTCCTAACTGACTAAAGAGTCAGCTACTTAGGAGAAGTACCACAAGTGCCATTCTATCTCATCTGCATTCTAATTTGCATATTTTGGCATAATACCTATTTATTGAAACTATAGAACAATTTAGCTCTCTGTAAAATGTTTGGAACTACTGTGGCATAAACTTTGGTTTGTTATTTTTGTTTTCAATTTATATTTGTATCTCTGTCAAGAAGGGTTCAGTGAAGACATAAAAGTTGTCTTAAGAGTTTCAAGCATAGGCAAAATGCAGGAAATTAGGGCTTACAAAATCATGTGGAGTGGAATTCAGGAGCTTCCATTGGAATTTTGGCATCAAGTTCTAGCCAGCAAAGTTGTAATCCAAAGGTCACATAGTACTATTGTATGGCTTCCACCATGGCCCACAGCAACCCTACACCCTCCAAATGGATGAGCAGATGGTGGAAAGTGGAGTCTCCCAAGGCAGACACTCACATCTGTTTGAGTTTGTCAGCTGACACTGTGTTCACCCCAATTCCACTTTTCATACCTCACGGGAACCCATGTCATGAATAGAACCTATTCACGTGGCCAAGTGTGACAAGTGCACAGAGGTAAGCTATAGCAACTTTCTTTTTGGAGTTCTAGAAATTTCATCGTACAAGATCTAGGTTGGAATCAGTCTGATGGTTTTTGAACTGGTAAAAAAACTATGATTATACATGGTTTCTTCTGGGCTATTTACTATCAGCATAGCACTAGGATACAAGTGGGGATGACATGTATTAGGTCCTCTCAAACCCTCAATCACCAGCATCAATTTTCTAGGTATCACTAGTCATCACAAAAGAAAAATATAACTTTAAATGGAAAATGCTGGAGGCCATCACCTTATGAAATGTTCAAACTCAGTCACATCAGTAGAGGGACAGCTTGACATTGTGTCCTTTCTGATGGGATGCTAGAAGAGGTCCACTACATCACTACGTACGTGTTTCTGCCTCAAGCAATTTAAATCTATTTAAGAGGTAAGATCCAGAACTTGCGAGTTCTACAGGACAGTTACCTGGACAATTACAAAAAAATCGTAACCTGAAAATCCATGAATCAAATAAATAAACATGTGACATAATAGCCTGTATTCAGAGACTGAAAAGCCATAACGTCAAAAAGCTCATAAAACTGAACTTCATATATGTATAATATATATATCATTCTAGGGACACATATAAGTTTAGATATGGATGATACATTAGATACATTAGATGATACAAAGAATTAATTTTTTAGGTGTGAGGATGGTCTATGTTATGTAGGAGATGCATGTCGAAGTCTTGGGGTGAAGTCTTACAATGTCTACAACTTACTTGCAAGTGGTTTTGCAAAATAAGTCACACATACACAGACAGAAAGTAAATGTGGTAAGTCCAGCAAAAATGTAAATGAGTGTCCATGGTACTATTTTTTTTTTTTCCAAATTGAGTAACAAATTCAAGCGATAGAAAATAAGCACTTTCTTCTCAAGTTACAATTTTGTCATCACGTTTTCAAAAATCTGCTACAGCTATCTTTAGTAACTCTGAGACAGCAGCAGTGGCTATAATAACCTGTGAAAGTAAGCTGCTCATCTGTGAGAGATGAACAAATGCCACCGCTCCTCAAGAGAAAGGACGGCACTCCACAGCTGTGAGCAGTTAAAGGGTGACCCATTTCTTCATGGAAAACTCTTTTTTTAAAAAAAAAAGATTTATTTTATTCTTTTTGAGAGGAGAGAGAGACAGAGACAGAGAGAGACAGAGAGACAGAGACAGAAAAGTGGGGGGAGGGCCCAGAGCAGTCTCTGTTAGTTGTGACATTGTTTCATTCCACACAGGTGGATGTGGGCCATGTGGGGTGGGAACCGACCTGGGGGCCTCCTCTGTAAGAGGGGCCACAGTTAAGCATATGAGTTTGCACAGGCCAGGGCTGGAATTTGATTCTTAGACTTCTCTGTTGCCAACCCAATGCTCAATCCGCTGAGCTATCCTGGCATCCCGAAAAACTTTTTTTTTTTTTTTTTTAGGAAATCCCATAGAAAGAGTCAATGGCAATCTGAAGTGCATTTAATATTGATTTTATACAAGTATTTTTTCAAGTTTTATGAAGATTTCAAACTTCTAACAATAAAAATTTGAAAATTTTGGCATAGAGTTTTGGCATTCACTAAGCTCACCCAGTTCACACAGCAGGTGCTATAATATTAGCGCCAGTGTATGAAGGCTCAGCGTGGCTGCTTCACAGACCAGTGTCACTGATTCGTCACCAGGGGCCTGTGGCACAGCAGTCTCTAGGGAAGAGTGGTTCATAGCATCATGACTTAACAGAGAAGACATTTGACATGGTTGTGCCTATCAGACATGAAATATGTCTTAATAGAAACCACATTTCATCAAATTTAACATGTGAACCATTTTTAAATGAACCACAATTTTGCATATAGCCAAAAAAGAAAGAAAAAAACATTAATATTGTACATTTCCTTCTAATTGTAAGTTTAAGAAGAATCCCAACATCAGAAGGTTAAAATATAAAAACAAGTATGAGTCCTAGAATCAATGAAGTATAATATAATATTCCCCCCAGAAGGGATGATTATGTAGGAGAATCAGTGTAATTCCATCTAGATTGAGTCATTTCCTTTTTATTGTACCTATAAGAAAAAAAATATTAAGAAGTTTAATAATAAATCAGACATAAGATTTTCTGCCAATGGCACACTCGGTTGGATCTATTAGTCACAGAAGCAGTGGAACAAAATAGTTGAGAAAGATTGTGTAGAAGGAGGAGATTTTGACTCCTGTCATACATTTGGATCCTATGCCACTGGGCCCCCGATGCTCTTAGTTTCAAGACATAGACAAAGTTTCTTTTCTAAGTCGTAATACTTATTACAGGTGAGAAACAATGAAAACAAAATAACATTAATAAGTAGCCAAAACTGCACAGAGTAAAATCAGAACTCCCCAAACAAACAAACAAACAAATGAATGAACAAACAAAACAGAAAAACAAGCCTAATTCCTGGCATCACTAAGACCTGGTACAATAATCATAGTAAATTATATTATTGTTCAATATATTTGCTGCCTCTCTTCACAGGGGGATTATATATCCTTTCTCTGGTTCAGGAGTGGCCATGTGATTTGCATTGGTCAATGAAACGGGTGTGAATGTCATGCATTACCGTATTTTTCGCTCCATAAGACGCACTTTCCCCACCCAAAAAAAGTGAAGGGAAAAGTGTGTGCGTCTTATGGAGCGACTACTGCAAAAAAAAAAAAAAAAAAAAAAGGGCGGGGACAGCAATGCGCATGCGCATTACTCTCCATTCAATATCTGGGCTTGTCTGAGGTACTATGAATGCTGGCTGCAGGGGGCACAATTCATTAAAAAACAATAAACTTTATCACTCATTAAATCTTGATTTACCCCATACATATGATGTTCCACTTTGAGCATTAAATATATGATAAAACACCTGCCATATTAAACTTTAGTGGTCAGTATTACCGTAATTATGATGTACAAAGTCAGGTCACTGGAATCAATTATTAATTTATACTGTACACATGATGCACAAAGTCCATTTTTGTGTTTG
>PVKE010046119.1:0-12371 GCA_004027555.1 Craseonycteris thonglongyai | reverse complement strand
AGGAGTCACAGTCACCTTCTCCCAACATTCTTCTGTATCAGGCTTGCAATTTCCTGGCACCCAATACAATGTTCAGAAGGACAAAACGCTGGCTGGAGAAGCCAGGGCTGAGTGCCTACCAGGGTGATTGGTGGGCATGATAAAGCAACACCAGGCAAGCTATGGTAAAATGTTCAATAATGTCACCATAATAGACACAATCATAAATTCTGTGGATCTGTTTTGAGTCATGTCTCATGTCCTGCAACTGAATGATGATATATTTATATAGTGGGACAGAGTTCTGATGGTCCAGCATAGCCAAAGAGCCAGAGTTAGTTCCTTTTCAGCATTTCAGGGGGTAGATGAGGGTAGCTTCCCCTTACTGCCTTTCCAAAGACTGAAAAGCAATTGGTGAGTTTTTACGGATAATTCAGACTTAAATGTGAAGAAAAATGAAAATTGAAATAATGACAGCAAAACCACAAGAAGAAGCCATTATAGTGTTTGGGAGATATGTTTTATAATTCAAACATAGAGGAAAAGAAGCGAAGTAATAAACCAGAAGGAAGTCAGTGGTTCATGTCCTCAATAGGGCGGCGCCTCCTCACAACATTTTGTCAGCAGCTGAGAGAGGCACCGACAGGCCACGTGACATGACATGTTTCCTAGTAACCTCAGTCAGGTCCTCTTGCAGAGGGGGCCCCACCTTAATTAAAGAGATGGCTCTGTAGTCAGTGTCCCACTGAAGAAATGGGCGGAATCGTCGTTTAGTCCTGCCCACACTCAACAGCTTGCCGATCTCAGTGTTTGAACTGCGTGCGGTACAATGTGGCAAGTTCCATGCTAGTCTTATGGGCAAAGAGCTCAAGGAGCCCAATTTCGTTGTTGGTTGGACAGTTTCAGAAAGCATTTGGTGTTCGTGCCTATGAGAGAAAATAAATTGATGCAGGTTTGTTTTCAAGTTTAATTAATGCATGAAAGTCCTTTAATAGTTCTATTTGCTTGGCAGATGGAAAAACAACACTGTTCTCACATGTTGTATTAAGGTCTTGATGCTTTCATAGATGCGTTGCAGAGGGTTCTCGTGGACAAATAAGATATTCAGCTGAAAGGTATGACCATAGTTTTATTAATGAAAATGAACAATAAGAGTAATATAAGAATATACATTCTTACAAATGCAAGAAATATGTACTTTGTTAAAGAGCCCTTCAAATTTCGGATAGATTGTCAGGCATCTAGCTCCACGTGATGCAGCCTACCCTGATAGCTGTTATAGAAACATTATCAGGACCTGTACTTGTGCCCAAGTTCCTACCTCACTACAGATGACTTTGGTACCGGAAGTTGTACACAAAACTGCCATTTGACAGATGCCAAACTTCACTGGGGACTGCCATAGACTGAATGTTTGTGTCCCCCCAAATTAATCTCATCCCCAACATGCTGATATTTGGACATGAGGCCTAAGTTGTACACAAAACTGCCATTTGACAGATGCCAAGCTTCACTGGGGACTGCCATAGACTGAATGTTTGTGTTCCCCCAAATTAATCTCATCCCCAACATGATGATATTTGGACATGAGGCCTTTGGGAGGTGATTAGAACATAAGAATGGAGACTTTTAAAATGAGATCAGTGCCCTTACAAAGGGACCCCCCCTTTGACCACATGAGGACACAGTAAGTTGACAGCACTTTGACCTTGGACTCTCCAGGCTCCAGAACTGAGAAAAAAATTTCTGCTGTTTATAAGCACTCAGCCTGCAGCATTTTTAATTATAGCAGCCCAAATGGACTAAGAGACACAGTCAGATTTATACATATGCTTTATAATATTTCCCGTTTACAAGCTGTGTTTTAAATGTGATTAAAAGGTTAAAGAACCAAATTTCCAACCCGGCATCAAATCTTTATTAAAACAAAGGAGCTCAAAATTGCAATATCCCATTGTTTAAAAATTGTCAACCAGAAACAGGGACATATTTTAAGAAGAGATAACCACACTTTTTAAATAGAAAAGACAGCAATGTGACCCACAACGATTACAATAAAGTTAAGTATGATGCACTGCCTGTCAATGAATTAGATGACCTTTTGTGTTGCCAACTACTAAGCACCTTGCGCATGGTCTTCTATCTGCTTTTACTGGAGAAAAGTCTCCAGTAGCATCAGGTGAGGCTTGTTATTAAGCACAGCAAAAAGCCCAACTGCATGCATATGGACTCCTTGTTCCGAAGGCTGATTACTAGCTTTTCAAAACTGAGCAATAGAATTGCAGTCACAAAAGTGAGAACCAAAATGTTAGCACAGACATTTCCCCACTGTTAAAAAAACCTTGGATATTATTAATGAATATATCAATATAAACTAAATAATCTATAACAATAGAATCATATATTAGTGTATTATAAATATATATTAATACATATGCATTAATAAATCTTAGATATTAGCTTGTCAATTGCTATGAAAATAGTTACCAACATCTCTCCTTGAAGTAGCGACCAGACATTATGACTTTGGATTGAGAAAGGTAATGACTGGGGTGGGTAAATAAAATTCAAGGATGAAATAAAATTATTTATGCAAATTCCAACCTTTCTATTAACAAGAAACTGACATCATATTCAGACCTTGAGCAACACTTTATCATTTTCTCTGTCAATGAATTTGTCCCACAAAATTTAGAAAATCAATGACTTGAATTGAATTTGATTTTCTTACAAATAAATTGGACATTACCCAGAAGGATTCCAAAATCCCCTGAAATCACCCATAGGTAGTGCAAGGTCTGGTCAACTGGCCGCCACAGCCCCTGCCTAAGACAGACCATCAGATAGTTAAAATTTAGAACGAGGCAAGGAGCAGTGCCAACCCACTGAGGCAAGGACATTTAATTGGTGTCAAATGAGGAAAAAAATAAAAACATCTAACATCCTAATGTTCTTATCCTCTAAAGCAGAATAAAAAGGTACAGAAAGAATAAATATTTAATTATTACTTTATTCTGCGTCAAGGGTAGGCGATTTGTGTGTGTGTGTGTGGGAAGTCAAAATAGAAATATTTTAGCTTTTCCAGCCATACAGTCTCAGCCACGGCTACTCCATTCTGCCATCATAGCACAAAAATTATAGGCAATACTGCAACAAATGGTGTGACTGTGTTCCATTACAACTGTTGTTTTTTTCTTTTTCTTTTTTATAATTGCAAAAACCCGCAGCAGGCTGGGTTTGGCCTATGGATGGTAATTTGCTAACTTCTATTTTAAGTCATAAGCATCCCTAGTTGTTAGCAAGAACAGATTAAGAGTAAATAACATAGCAAGCAATTACTGCAGAAAAGCCACAGAATTTCATAGCTATTTGTATGATGGAAGGTTCTCCAAACTTCTTGGAGTCAAAGCAGTCTAGACTTTTAGCAGCTAAATGTCAGCTGAGGTCTTCACTGTCCAATACAATAGCCATTAGCCACGTGTGACTACTTACATACACATATCTTAATAAAGTTATGTGAAATTTAAATGTTTCACATGTTTACTCAATACATGTGGCTTACAGCAGCGGTACCAGAGAACAGAGAATGTGTTGCAGAATAGTTCTATCATGGTGAGAGTTGTATTGGATAGCACTGATCTAATTCTACAGATACATATTAAACAAACAAACTGAAACTTTTTGGTGGACTGTCTTGCTATAACCCACAGGGCAGGTCAGCAAGAGAAAGCAGGGTCTTCTACTTCTTGGTGTCTGATGCATTATTAGAGATAATCAGCAAACAAAGGAGAAAGAGCAAGCGCTGAGAAGATGCAGTGGTTAGAGATCCCAGACGGAAGTAATGTCAGTTAAAGGCAAAGTTGTTTAAAGACACTACAGACTGACCTACTCACTTTTTTTTTTTTTAAGATTTATTTCTATTGTTTTTGACAGAGAAAGAGAGAAGGGGGAGGGCCCAGAGCAGTCTCCATCATTGTATGTCATCATTTCCCAACATAGTTTCATTCCACACAGGTGGGGAAATGAGCCGCACAGGGCAGGAACCAGGCAGGGGCCTCCTGCATGGGAGGCATGCTCCGATGAGCCAGAGGCCGAACCTGGGGCCTTTCACATGGGAAGCTCGCCCCAGCGAGAACTGAACTGGGGGCCTCCCACATGGGAAGCACACCCCAGTTCAGCATATAGGTCCACACATGCTGGGGCCAGGATTCGATCGTCGGTCCCCAGGGCTGCAAGGGGAGCGCTCAACCCTCTGAGCCATCCCAGCTTCCCTGACCTACTCACTTGTACCAGAATCTTGGTGGAGGCCATGTGGTTACACATATTTTCCTATAGTCGCTTCTAAAGAAAGTTCTTTGACCTGGGATTTGATAAATAACAGAATGATGACCAGAGAATGACTCATAACTCCATTACACATGAAGATAATCTCTTGTTCAGTGAGTTTATATGTAAAGTGGAGGTTTATCTAACACTAATGTCAAGTATTTTCCTTTAAAGGTGCAGAGAAACCCTTTCTGAGGGTAAATTAGGATTGTTTCTGACTTGTAACAGGGGAGATAATCTGGTTTGCCTACACTATTTAGGTTCTGTGGGTCTCGTCTGTCTGCCTCAGGCTGTCCTCTCACATCACCCTGGAGTGTCCTTTTCTGTCCTAAATGTCTTTATTGCCAGTCTCCTCATGTACAGTCACTGAGCTCACTGCTAAGGTAACATCTGTAGTCTCTGGAGGCATTGCTTCAGCAAAATCCACCAGAAATGTCTTCTGGTACCTTCCTTGTGGATAGTCCTGCATTTTCAGCCTCAGGCATCTGAGTTTTCTCTTTCTTGACTTCTATATTCTGCTTTCACTGGGAAGCTGGGAAACTCCAGCGACCCCATTCATTTTGGTAGGGAGCGTTGCTTTCATCCTGGGTTGGAGCCCAGTGGGGGGTGATCTGCAACATGGAGCTTTCTAGAGAGTACTGTTTACACAGGGCAAGCTTGTTGCTGACTAACAACTTCGTTTTCCCTGCCCAGTGAGATTTGGCAAGCTCTCCTGGAAAAGGATTTTCCTGCTGAAGTATTAGCTTCATCCCAACAGTTAAAAAAAAAGTGCTTGACTTGCTCTAAGACACCAAATGTTGTGCTTAATACTAAATAAGGGTCTTAGGTCAGGGTCCCTAGAAAAGTGGGGCAGGGGAAGGAAGCTGATTGGGGCATCCACCAGCAACGACCCTGGTTGGGAAGGGAAGAAGGCAGTATGGGGCAGAGGAAGACGTTGAGATAGGTGCAATAGAAGCCTCAGCCAAGCCCACGAGGGGTCTACAAGAACAAGATGGTCCTTCAGCATTCTCGCAAAGTGAGGCAAAGGGGACAGGTCTTGGCTAGCTACTGGATTGGGCTTCCCCAGGAAGGAGGCATAACCTTGAGTAGGACATTCCCCCTGGGCTCAAGGGCAATTTCTAGAAAAGGAAGTAGCTGTCAGCACCACTGCCATCACTCCAAGCAGATGGGCAACCAGTGTACCAGTTCTGAAGAGGCATCTAGGCAGTGCCCCATTGCACCCCCTAGAGTGAGGTAATGTAACAAGAGTTATTGGCACAAAGTAGATGTTTAATAAATGCTCATTTAAAAAATGGACTTCCACTCATTTAGCTAGAGTTGTGTTTTGTTTTGGAATCTCAGATTGGTAAGACACCTTAGAGACCAACCCAACCTGAGAATGCTTTACACGTCAGCATGGTGCCCTGCACAGAGCTGATGGTACAAACTAGACATCTGCTAGGTGCTACAGACTGAATTTGTGTCCTTCCACATTATGGTAAAACTTAAGCCCCAATGTGATAGAATTTGGAGGAGGGGACCTTTGGGAGGTGATTGGATCCCTGCCCTCATGAACAGGACCCATATCCTCATGAAAGAGACCCCAGGAGGCTCCCCTTCCCTCTCTGCCATCTGGGGACACGATGGGAAGACTCTGAACCAGACACCAATTATGGCTGAAACTTGATCTTGAACTTCCAGCCCCCAGAACTATGAGAAATAAATTTCTGTTGTTTATAAGCCACCCTGTCTATGGTATTTTGTTACAACAGCCTAAGCACTAAGACACTAGTTATAGGGATAAATATCATGTCCCTGATTAGTGCCTGATGTCCTCAGGGATGAAGAAACGCAGTCTGCATAATGCTACACCCAATGGAACACTTGAATGAATATTGAAACTTTGGCCTGTACTGTATATATCTGGAGTATAGACCTCATAAAGGCTTGTTCATGGCAGTGACATTAAATTATTTCACTTTCCAGTGTCTTTTTTCTTTCCCACTATTTGACATTGTGTAGAGATAATTTTGGATTTCTTTTAAGGGTGTATGAACCCAAGCTACATGAATTTTAATTTAGCCTCTTGTGACAAACATTGCATAAAGTAGCAGATTTATGCCTAATAGAATTTTTAAAATGCAATATATTTCTTCAGGATAGCATTTACATAAGGCATATCAATCAGCCTACTTTTTGGTTCTAAAATAACATGTGATATATAGCAAATAGTGGCTGACGACACCGAGAAATAGGAAGACTTACCCCAAAATAGAAACTTGTCTATATTTTTACTGTGGTTTCAAAAGAATTCATGTTAATTGTTTTTAAATAGCTTTCTGAGTTCATTCGACTAGTAAAAATGGATCTATTTTGAAATCGAGACTGGGTTTGAATGAATGAAAGCAAAATAACATTTGTCTAAATTTATACAGTTGCCCCAAATAGACAAAGAAACGGGTTTAAAAATGTACCTGCATATCAATATTGTGCTCTGATTATATTTTTAGAATGATTCTGAACTTGTGGAAGATTCTGAAAGTGCTGAAGGACATGACTGTGTACAGAAATGTCAGGGAGTCAAAACTCATGCAGAGAGAACACAAATACAATGCAAATTCTGAGTAAAAGAACTCTCTCTGCAGGATGAACACTCCGGCCTCGTTTGCTGATCACAGGTACAGTGGCTGACTCATCCTGTGTATTATTTCTCAGGGCCCACCTTAGAAGGTAGTGTTTCCTCCAGACACACTCCATTTCTCTGCTCGTTTCTAGAACTTCTTTTTGGAAATTGCCCTTAAAACTTGTTTCACATTGTTTTAATATTCTCATTAGTTGTCTTTGAGTTTAATTTGAGGGATAACCAAAGTAATAAATAAAATCAAATTTAGAAATAATGCTCTGGATCCCAAGTAAGTTATGATTAATGAATAATTTCCAAGTTCCTGAATGGCTCATAGACTAGCTCATTCATCCAGTTTACATAACTTTATTTTAGTTAAACTGAAACATGATTTGGTGTGTAACAGTGTGCAAATGTAAGGTGTACAATAATGTTGGCTTGAAACATTGATAAATGACAGTGTGATCATCACCTTAGCATTAGTTAACAAACACCCCAGTTACATCACACAATGATTTTTTTTTTTATGGTGAAAACATTTAAGATTTACTCTCTTTGCAACTTTGAAGTTTCTAATACAGTATTGTTGACTACAATCACTATGCTGTACATTCGATCTCCAGAACTCACTCATTTCCTAGTTGCGAGTTTGTACCTTTCGATCAGCGTGTAATAGAAACTCTCTTCCTTTTACTTCCGTGGCAGTGACTGGCATGTGGGTCCCAACACTGAGCTTTAACACACGCCCACCTAACCTTAGGCAGATAAGATGCAAATGGGTGTTTAGGGAGGATTGTATGATGATGAGGTGCTATAGATACAGGAGAACTTGGGCTTCCAGGGCCAAACAAATTAGTTGGGAGCCTAAAATGAGATGCCAATTTGGGGATATGAAGTGGTTTTTCTTACTCAAATCCCCAATATTCTTGCCTCAATTTTCCATTATAATTTTGGGTTCAGAAAAACTATGTGGCTCAGCATGATCAGCAAAGAAGTAGACAAAAAGAAAATGGGAAAATGTGCCAATAAGGCAAAATAAAGTCACTGGAATTAGAATGGGAATAAATATACACCCTGGAAGTCTCCTAAGGATTAATTTTTGACACAATTAATTTTATTTGTTTTGGAAATATGAAGTGGATTTGTTTATCATGTGGATGCAATTGAGTCTTCTCAATCCTAGGCTAACTACCCCCATCTTCTTTTTTCTTTTCTCCTGATTTTAATATGCCATCAGTGCCAAAAATTCTCTGGGTAAATATATTAGATTTATAATATTGCCCCCCAAAATCAAAGTAACTGAACACTTTGGAATGAATGACTCACAAAATGTGCCATTTTCACTGAATAACTAATTTTCACCTTCCACTGTATTTAGCTAAGGAATGAAAACAGAGGGAAATTTCCAACAGATTCAAACACTTGGTGTGTTTATTACAAACATGTACACAAAATAGTTTCAGGTTTTCTCACACTGGTAGGTGGAATAGGTAGGTGATCAGCAGTTGGTGCTATTTAAACAACTCTTGAACTAGTTCTTTTTTTACACCCCCCAAATTTTAGACACTATTCAGAGAGATTCTCTGAAAGTTAAAATTTCATAACATTTCAGTTAAATAAATATTGCCTGACTTTCCAGTTTAAGTTGTAGAAAACATTTGGTAAACTGGAAATTCATTTCAATCTGTAACTTACCAGCTCTTTAACAAGGATCCTAGTGAAAAGGGTTAGAATTTATGAAGCAAATTGGACCCAGTTTCTTGGGAGGAAGCAAGAAGTGACAGCTAGTGCTGGTGATTACTCTTACAACAGATTGACCAACACCTGCATCATTAGTGATAGCTTAGGGAGGTAAACTGTTAATTTTGTGTTGTTTACACACAAACAGTTTGTCTCAGTTCTTAGATCTCTAGTCTGTCCGTATCATATCTTGTTAATGCCTACAACCATTTTCAACTTCAGGAGTCTTATGTTGTGTGAAACTTTGTCAAGTCCTAAGGAGTTGTAGAAGCGGGTCAGAGGTCTGGGTGGAGAAGAACCAGGAGAGAATTTAGATGCTGTGCTGGGGAGAGTTCAGTAAAGAAGAAACTTATCTCGGTCATGTGAGGAAGATAGGCCTACCAGAGACATGCCTCACTAGGAGACAACTTTGAAATGATCCTGCTTATAGCTTGCCATGAAAGATACACTATTATCTTGTAAACCAAACCTTTCAAGCATCAGATGATAACTTACTAACATTCTACATCAAGATATGTATTTTTCAGGGAAATTGTTTGAAATTTTTACTAAGGATATTTCTACAGACGTAAAAATTCACAGATGATTGTTAAAATGTATATTCTAGCTGTTTATGGAACTTGATGGGATGTGAATTACTCTAACAGTGTAATACTGTTAAAAACTGTCTTTTTAAACCTTAATGACAGTTGTCCCCCCTTATTTTCAGAGCACATATTCTAAGACCCCCAGTGGATGCCTAAAACCATATATAGTACCCTATATATACTCTGTTTTTTCTTATATATACATAGCTATAATAAAGTTTAATTTATAAATTAAGCAGAGTAAGAGATTAACAATAATAACAGATAATAAAATAGAACAATTATGACAATATACTGTAATAGAAGTTATGTAAATGTGGTCTGTGTCTTTCTTACAAGTCCTCAACTGCTAATGAAAGTATTCACTTCCCACGACCATCTTCAGTATTACCACGGCCCCCACATTGTCTCTCAATGCCTTGCTTTCTACCTGCATAACATCTCAATTATCAGTAGGTGAAAGCTTTCGTCATAGTTCCTACCCAACTGGTCCTCTAGTGTGTCTTGTCTCCTCACAGATGAGAAACTGAATTCCAAGGACCTATTCCGAGGCCCTGCTTTCTAAGAGTGCTCCTTTAAGCCTGCATGTCTAAAATTAGTATAGAGCAGGGGTCTCCAAACTATGGCCCGGGGGCCGAGGCCCTCTCATCCGGCCCGTGGAGACCTTTTTATCGGAATAAAATAATATTAAATAAATAATTAAAAACAACATCTATGTTTTGATTCTTTTTTATTTGGACCTCGAGTGTGTAGTCGGCCCCCAAACTGCTCTTTGATAGTTAATGCGGCCCGCAGGCTGAAAAGTTTGGAGACCCCTGGTGTAGAGCATAACTTCCATCCTGAAGCAGTAAAGCAGCAACAAGGGAGGCCAGGAGGGAGGGAAGGAGAAAACAAATTTAAGTCTGTGCTTTGCCAAGCTGGCCACAGCTTCACAATGAAACATGGCTGGTTACACGGACATAGGAAATGTCTCCAGCAAGGCAATGTGGAGCTCTAAGTGCTCAGAATGTTTCACGGGGGCAGGATGGAGAGTAGCGCCTTGGCCCATTTTTCTCCTTGAATTGTTCACAGATGCCCCCATGGGCATTAGCATCAGTCTGTCTGTGTAGCTGCTGGAGAAGCCAGGGCTTCTCTGGGTGCAGCTGAGTAGGAAGCTGATGCTAGAGCTTCTGCATCTCCCCTTGAAGGCTCTTGCCCCTGTAAAGACTGTTAGAATCAATGATATGAAGACTGTGACAGCATCTGGGCAGGGCCTTTACCGTCCCAGAAGGCACATACAGCACTGGTGGCTCCACAGGGACCAGGGAGCAGGGCAAGTTGCCACGGCCGTGGGGACAGCCTTAGCTCAAGATCTGTGGCTGTGTAGACGGGGTCCAGTAGTCCTATGTGGTGTTTCCCTTTTGTCAGCTCCAGTCATTTAGAAAAATGGCTACTTGTAGGATGGGTGGTGCTCCTTTCTTTTTTTGTTTTTATTTCTATTTTTAGATTTTATTTTCTTGTTCTTCAGAGAAGGTGTGAGAGAGAGAAGGGGGAGGACCCAGAGCAGTCTCCATAGCTGTATTTCATTAGTCGTGATATGGTTTCATTCCACACAGGTGGGCGGGGACCATGTAGGGTGGGAACCTAGCTGGGGAACCCCCACATGGGAGGCAAAAACCCTTACTCCTGAGTCATCCTGGGGTTACCAGTTGCACCGAAGTTCAGCATATGGGTTTGCCTGGGCCAGGACCAGGGATCAACCCCCGGACCTAGCAATTGTGAAGTGCTCAACCACTGACCTATTCCGGTATTCCCAATGCTGCTTCTTTTTAAACCATAAGCAGGAATTTACTGAAAACAATAAGATAGCGTCACCTTAAATTTTTAAAACACTGAATGAAAAATATCTTGGCAACACCTGTTTCCAGAAGGATGTATTATAGCATGCAAAATGTATATTCAGCAAGCAATCGAATCACCGATGACACACTTTTTTAATTTTTTTTTATTTTATATTTTATTGTTAAATTTAATGGGGTGACATTGGTTGGTAACAATCAGACAGTTTCCCAATGGACAACTCCACATCACATCACCCATGCATCGCATTATGTGACTAGCTCCCAGAATCAGGTCCCCCTCCAACCCGATATATCTGGTGCCCACTCCCCGCTCCCCACACAACTCTCCCTCCCCCCTCCCCCCCTCCCCCCTCTCCAGGTAAACACCAAACCATTGAGTGCGATGACACACTTTAATTCTTGTAACTGGTATAAGAAATCTATACCTGAAACTATCATAAAATAATATTGTAAATCAACTGTAACAGAAAAACATGATTAAAGAGAAAAAAGAAGAGAGAGAGAAAAATTTCCCCCAAATCTGAAGTGAGTTTTTGGTGTATTTCATGGGCAGGCTCCCTCTTTGGTGAATAGAAGATGGCACAAGTAGCTGCTGATAACTGATTATCTAATCAATGGCTCTTAAGTGACCGGATGATGCCATGTGTGGCCACCTCAATCAGTCATGTCATGTGTGATAGAATCATATCTGGGACAAAGGAAAACCTGGCATTAAATTTCAGTGTAAGGGAGTGGCTCTTAAATTTTAGTATAAAAATTTAATTTCTTCTGCAATAGTTACTCAACTATGATGTACATTAAGTTATTTTTAGGATTCAATCTTATTAATTTATTAGGAGAGCACACACCAGGGACCTGGGGGCCCACGTCCACTTAACGATCGAGTTGGACTCTGGCTTCTCTGTAATTTGTCCTCAAATGTTTAGGGAGCAGCAGACAAAGTGAAGTGCCACAGAACACAAGGGAGGAATCCTCTAAATGGAATTATCTTCTGGAGGGCAAGCCCCTTGTATAACAGTACAGACTTCCCCCGTGAGATAAGTGAGTGTTCTAGGAACCCCTCTGCATCAGTGCTGTGAGAGGTAGTAGTCAGCTTCAGTAAAATGTTTTTGGAGACTCTTAATGTGTTTTTCCATTTCATGATGGGTGATTGACATGAGCAACGTGCTGCATGACAACATACCTGCCCACAACGTGCTGAGTGTTCAGCAATTTTTGACCCAAAATGGTATATCCTCCATGCTCCACCCTCCCTTTTCACCTGATCTCACCCCAAGTGACTTTTTTTGTTTGTTT
>PVKE010046118.1:0-12371 GCA_004027555.1 Craseonycteris thonglongyai | reverse complement strand
ATACAATATACACTTTAATGAATTTTTAAATTTAAGAGTACACATTATATTAAATTGTTTAATTATTTTTACTATAACTAGGTATACATACATATTCTACTAATTATATATTTATTTTTCACTCTTACATTCAGAAGGAAAGGTGGACCAACTGATTTGTAATTATTAAAGAGTTGAGGGAGAGTTGGGGAGGGGTGGAGGAGTTGGGTTTGGGCACCAGATATATGGTGATGGAGGGAAAGCTGACTCTGGGTGAGCATATATGCAATATATAGACAATGTAATGTAGAACTGTACACCTGGAAACTATGTAATTGTTACCAAACCAATGTTATCCCAATAAATTTAACAATAAAAAAAACAAAAACAGTTGAGGTAAATGTAAAAGAAAAACTAGAAGTAGAAAGAAACAAATAGAGGCTCCCTTAAAAAAAGTGAGATTTTATTTTTTTTAATAAATTTATTGGGATGACATTAGTTAACAAAATTATATATGTTTTAAGGGTACATTTTTATAATATATCATCAATATATTACATTGAGTGTTCATCACCGAGTCAGTTCCTCTTCCGTCACTATATATTGGACTGCCTCTCCCTCCTCTACCATCTCCCCAAACCTCCTTTTGATAACCACCAAACTGCTGTCTGTGTCCACAAATCTTTTTTTTTTGTTTTGTTTGTCAGTTTTATATCCCACATATGAGTGAA
This sequence comes from Craseonycteris thonglongyai, assembly GCA_004027555.1. Lineage (NCBI taxonomy): Eukaryota > Metazoa > Chordata > Mammalia > Chiroptera > Craseonycteridae > Craseonycteris > Craseonycteris thonglongyai. The sequence continues at coordinate 11,661 of PVKE010046118.1, read as the reverse complement.
GTCATATGGCTCTTGGCCTTTTCAGTCTGACTTAGCATGATAATCTCAAGATCCATCCATGTGTTGCAAATGGAAGCAGTTTGTCGTTTTTTTTATGGCTGATGTGTATATGTATCACATCTTCTTTATCCGATTATCTATTGAATGACACAGTTATTTTCATGTCTTGGCCACTGTGAATAATGCTGCAATGGACATCGGGGTACATATGTCTTTATGTATAAATGTTTTCAGATTATTTGGGTAGATACTCAGAAGAGGGATTGCTGGGTCATATGATAGTTCTATTCTTAATTTTTTGAGGAACCTCCATACTGTTTTCCATAGTGTCTGTAGCAATTTATATTTCCACCAGCAGTGTATGAGGGTTCCCTTTTCTCCATAGCCTCTTCAACACTTGCTATTATATTATTTGTCTTAATGACAGCCATTCTAACAGGTGTGAGATGATATCTCATTGTGGTTTTGATTTGCATTTCCCTAATAGCTTGTGAAGTTGAGCATTTTTTCATTTATCTGTTGGCTGTTCGTATGTCTTCTCAGAAGAAAAGTGAGATTTTAAAGCAATGCTTGGTAAAGCAATTCAATTAATTCAGGGAAAAAAACAAAATGGCTACTAGGAGACAAAATGACTTTTCAGTTTATTAAAGATAGGAGTGACAGTTTCATAATGCCTTTAAGAACCAGCCTTTAAAGAAATTACAGGATGGATGTTTCCAATAACCAGAAAGTACTAAATTTAAAAAATTTATATTATATAAATTTAGTCAGATTTCTATATTAAACAGTCAACATGCTATTTTAAACTCCTGACTTTTTCTAGTACAGTCATGTGCAGCATATGAACTTTTTAGTCAATGACAGGCTACATATATGATGGTGGTTGCATAAGATTACAGTGGAGCTGAAAAATTGTCACCTAGTGATGACATAGCCATCATAATACTGTAGTGCAAAGATTGCAAAAATTAACCAGGCTGTGATCAAGATAGAAAACAACTTTAACTTGGGTATGGACGAGGATGACACTGAGGACCTCTTAGATGTGGTTCCTAAAGAACTGAGTAATGAGGAGTTGTTGGAACTGGAACAGGAATACATTACTTAAAAGGAGGCAAGAGGAAAGGGAACTGCAGAAGACAAAAGGAATGTCCAAGAAAATTCACAGTGAAAGGTTTAGCAAACCTCAACAAGCTCCTTAAGAAGTTTGAAAAGGATCCCAACACTGAAAGGTTTTTACTAATAGAGAGGAATGTTCAAAGTGCATTATCTGCTTGCAACCAAATTTGTGATGAAGGAAAGAAACAAATTATGCAAATCACTATGACCATATTTCTGAAAAGAGGGAGACTTCAAGAGAAACCTCAGGCTGGTCCTTCAGGAGGTATTCCAGAGGAAGACACTGTTAGCATAGGAGATGAGGGTTCCATCCAGGTTATTGTCCTTGTTAAGACACGGTGGTGAAAGACAACAATGCTGATGATCCTGATCCTGTGTAGGCTTAGGCTAATGTGTGTTTTTGTATTTTAGGGTTTTTTTAATTGTTAAATGTATTGACGTGACATGGTTGGTAAAAATTACATAGGTTCCAGGTGTACAATTCTATATTATATTGTCTATTTATTGCATTATGTAAAAAAAAGTTGAAAATGACATAAAAACTAAAATTAGAAAAAAGCTTATAGAATAAGAATATCAAGAAAGAAAATATTTTTGTAGAGCAATATAATGTGTTTTAAGCCAAATGTGGTTACAAAAGTAAAAAGTTTTTAAAAATTAAAGTTTATAAAGTAAAAATGTTACAGTAAGCTAAGGTTAAGTTGTTATTGAAGAAAGAAAAGATGTGTTAAATTCAGTGTAGCCTAAATGTACAGTGTTTCTAAAGTCTACAGCAGTGAACAGTAATGTCCTAGGCCTTCACATTCACTCACTACTCACTGACTCACCCATGGCAACTTCCTAACCTGCAAACTCCATTCATAATAAATGCAGGTGTACCATTTTTTAAAAATCTTTTATACAGTATTTTTACTTTACCTTTTCTATGTATACATGTGTTTACATACACAAATACCACTGTGTTACAACTGCCTACAGTATTCAGTACAGCAATAGGCTGTACAGGCTTGTAGCCTAGTTGTGTACTATGGTCTACCATTGAGGGTTAAGTGCACTCTGTGATGTTCATACCATGATGAAATCACCTAAGGACACATTTGTCAGAACATATCCCCATCATTAAATGATGCATGACTGCACATATAAATACGGTGAGAATGATAAGGTACTGGCATAGGATTTTATGTTACATGGCATTTAAGTAGCCACTGCAGTTCGTCTTACAATCAAGTAATGAGGTACAGCTGTGAATGAAAATTTTTAGGACATTAAATGATCAATAAATTTTCTAAATCTCTTTCATAATTCAGTAATCATATTGCATGTTTCTCCTACTTCAATCTCAAAAATTGACATATTTTCTCCAAAACTAGTAGCAAATACATAATTATAACCATATGCTCAAATGCATTTTAATAAAATGGTATGATTTTTTTTTAATTTTTATTTATTTATTATTATTTTTATTTATTTATTTTTGACAGAGAGAGACTGAGAGAGAGAGAGAGAGAGAGAGAGAGAGATACAAAGACAGAGAGAGAACTGAACTGAGGGCACTCCCCAGTTCAGCATATGCGTCCACACGGGCTGGGGCCAGGATTCGATCCTTGGTCCCTGGGGCTGCAAAGTGAGCACTTAACCCACTGAGCTATCCCAGCTCCCCCTAAAATGGTATGTGAAGAGTAGCAGCTCAGCTTTTTTGTTCTGTAAAACTTCTTTAAAAATTCCAAATTATTAATTGTATTGTCTATAACCATGAGAAATAGAAGCAAGACTTCTCTAAATACACATTTTTATTTAGGTTTTGACTGTGAACATTAAACAAATGTTTTATATAACTTAAAATTAAATACAAGTAAACCCTGAGCAAAATAAAGCAAAAAACAAAAACAAACCAAAAAATTATTTAACAAACCATCAGTAAAACCAGAAAAAATGCTTATCAAATAACTTCACAATACTGACTTTCACATACTCATGTACTTAAAGACAAACAAACAAAACATGCAAAGATATCTTAAATTTTATTCAGTACTTTTATAGTTAGGAATAACCCTGGTATTGACTTTTTAAAACTATTTTACATATATTGTAAAATAAAATGAAGAAATGTGTTAATGTTAAAGGATCAAGATTTTAAGATAAAATTTCAAATATGTATATAAAAACAAAGAAGTAAAGGGAAAATCTGAACCATTTGATTTAGAACTCATGGTTTTTTATTTGACCTCATGGTTTCCTATACAAAGTATGTATGAGTGTGTTTGTCCTAGCTGTAGCCATGAGAAAGCCCAGAATTATTAATTTCATTCCAATAAACAATGAGTCCACCTACAACACCTGGCATCAGTTTGTGTATGCCATTCTGATAGAAGAGAACCAGGAGAAAAGACTGCTTTTTAGGAGCAGAGAAAGTATAATATAAGACAAGCCTGGGATATACACATAAAAAAAAAAATACAAATATGCTCAAAAGACTGTAAAAGGTACGTCAAAAGGACATAGACACCAGCTTGAAGGAATGCTTATTGGACATATTTAGGGTAATTATAGTGTTTAAAGAGTGTCTGTAATTGACTGTAAGATTCTGAATTAATCAACTCTTCAAGAATCCATAGTACCAGTCAAAAGGAAAAACAAATAAACCAACAAACCAACAGAAACTCAATTTGCTACCACAGAAGATGACTATCACATCACTATCAAAGTGAATATTAGCAAATAAATGTCAAGTTTTAGGCATCCACTCTACCTTTTTTATACCAGTTGATGAGGGAGGAGAGCTCTACTTAACAGAAAGAAAAAAAAGTCAGTTAATATATATAAAAAGAGAAATATAGATAGGAAATTACCATTCTATCCCTCAATGTAATAATTGATTTAGGATATTTTTACAATGACAGCATATCTTCCCACAGATTACTTGGAGAAAAGAGAAATTGTACAAGCATACTTTTACAATGGAGAGATCAGGCAGTTGTCACCACATTAACGAAATGATCAAACTCAGCGTCACAGTCAGAACAACCTGATAGATATTACATCCTCCCATGTAAGATGGAATATCCAGTACAACTTACAACATATTCTTGCCAAAAAGGTTTAACCTAAATCTAATCAAATTTTTTTATTGTTAAATTTATTGGTGTGACATGGATTAGTAAAAATCACATGGGTTCCAGGTGTACAATTCTATAGTACCTTATCTATATGTTGCATTGTGTGCTCACCACCCAGAGTCAGTTCTCTTTCCATCATCGTATATTTGATGCCCCCTCCTTCCTCTCCTACCCTCTCCCCACTAAAGTATTAACTGTGTTCATGAGTTTTCGTTTCTTTGTTCCTTTCAGTTTTATATTCCACATTGAATGTAATCAAATTGTTGAGAATTTACCAAGAGTATAGAACAAGTAAAATAAAACCAAGAGAAAACAATTAGACAAATCCATAATATAATTATTTTCTCAAGACAACTTTCTTAATCTCTTAAAGAGGGCAATGCCATTAAAAAAATGTTTAAGAAGTGAGAGAATTCTTTACCATGAAATGAGACCAGTGAGACATAGCCAAATGCACTACACAACCTGACTGCATTCTGATTTTTTAAAACCAGCTCTAGAAGAGGTTTTTGGATTGGGAAAATCTGAATACAAATGGACACTATATGATTTAAGGGATTATTGTTAATTTTCTTACATGTGACACTAGTTTTCTTTTGGAGAATAATGTTTTTATGTTCTAAAACTGCATTTTTTTTTTAAAGATTTATTTTATTGATTTTTGACAGAGAGTAACAGAGACAGAGAGAAGGGGGAGGGCCCAGAGCAGTCTCCATAGTTGACATTAGTTTTCCATATAGTTTCACTCCATAGGCGGGCATAGGGCTGTGCAGGGCAGGAACTGGGCCAGGAGCCTCCCACATAGGTCCCGGCAAGAACTGAACTGGGGGCACACCCCAGTTCAGCATGTGGTTCCGCATGGGCTGGGGCCGGGATTCAATCCTCGGTCCTCGGGGCTTTACCCGCTGAGTCATCCCAGCTTTCCCATAAAACTGCATTTTTTAAGGAGACACATCCTTAAGTATTAAGTGACCAAGTGTTATGATTACATCTTTCAGTGGGTTCAGAATAAAATACCAGCATGTAGATAAATATGGCAAATGTTAACAACCATAAATCTAAAGGGTAATTATAGGATTATTCTTTCAGCTTTTCTATGTGTTTAAAAATATTCAAAAGAGAATATACTGCATCTGTGAACAGAATATAAGCACTCAGAATTAACAATGGATTATGAGAAAATTTTTAAAAAGTTGGAAAATAAAATTGAAGAAATCTATGAAATAAGAAAAGACAAAAGTATAGAAATGGTCATTCATATAAGTTTATATGCATGTATATATAAATATATCTATATATCATTCCAAGAGGAATTTTATAAAACAAATCAGAGAAAACACAGAGGAAGAAACCAACACAACAAAAACTCAAGGAAACTTCTCAGAACTACAGAACATGAATTTAAAGGTGAAAAGGCTCATGGAGTCCTCAGCACATCAGTAAAATCAAATCCTCACCAGAACACATACATTATCATGAAATTCCAGAATATTTACAATAAAGAAATGATCCTATAAGTTTCCAGAGGAAATAAACAAGTCAGATACAAAAAAGGGGAAAAATATAAAATGGCTTTTAGACAGCACTACTAGAAGCTAAGTAATCCATTTAAAGTTCTGTGAGAAATTGTTTTCCATACTAAAGTTTTATATACCACAGAATGTGAGCAATCAAATGTAACATTTCAGGTATGTGATGCCTCAAAAATTTTAATTCTCATGGACAGTTTTTTAGGGAAACTACTGAAGGATGTGCCTCATGAAAATAGGGTAATGAAACAAGAAAAAGCAATATAGGAGAGCCAGGAAACAGGATTTAACTCAAGAGGGATGTGAAATGCATGTCCAGATGATGGTCGATCCTGAATAACAGCTGTGTATGAGGCTTAGTGAACAAGCAATTTGGATTAGAGCAAGTCAGGAGCTGCCAGTGAGGTGACTTTAAGAAAATAAAAATAATTGACTACATATGTGTGTGCACACATTGAGAAGCAATTTAGATAGCTGGGCAGATTTGGGGGATGAATGAGTGATAGATATAAAAACTCCAAAGAAAAATGTATATTTATACTTGATCTTGGGATAGGAAAGAACACTTTATTAAAAGCTGCTATTTATTAAAGTTGTTAGATTATACAAGCAATAACATTTGTTCAACATAGCAAAAAAAAACAAAAACATACAGAAAAGTATATGGTAGAAAATTAAATTAAAACCACCTAAAAATTCTGTTATTCTGAGAAAACATTCATTCATTCAACAAATAATTATTGAATGCCTACTACATGTCCTACTGTGTTCTGTTGTCTGGAGTTCAGCAATGACTAAAATAAATTCTTATCATGAGTAGAGACAAACCATTAAAAATAGACTAGGTCAGTGGTAGAAAAAAAAGTAAAGTAGGGTAAGTAGGACAGAGTGATGGGAAGGGAGAAATGGCTATTTTCTACGGAGCGATAAGGAGTTCTTTCTCATAAGATGACATTCAAGCAGAAACCTCAAGGAAGTGAGTCAAGAAATGCTGCAGAGATCTGAAAAAAAGAATGCTGTAGAAAGAAAAGAAACTAAAAGACTGAGAAAAGACCATGCTTAACACTTTGAAGCGACATCCTAAGGGCCCTAGGTCTAACTCTAGAGGAAAAGAACACAAAATCAGAGATAAGAGTTTTAAAATCACACAGAAAACAAATACTGGGGATGGGAGGCATACATAATGTAAGACTTTGTAGGCCGTAGTAAGGCAGGCCTCTGGATTTTACTCTGACAAAGCCGCTGGAATGTCTGCAAGGAAACGACTTGAAATCATTTCAGTATTTAAAGAATTGCTCTGGCTGCTACGTGGAGAGCAGACTACAGGAAGCAAAAGTGTAATAAAGAGGGCAGTTGGGAAGCTGTTTTAATAATCCAGGTGAGAAATGGTGATAGCTATTAAAACTTCACTGCAATTCCCTCTAATCTTTTACTGTGCATTTTAGTGTATGTCTAATTAACATAATTGGAAATACAAATGTGAACAGTTCAGTACTATGTGTATATGATATATTTAATATTTATATATTACTATGAAAACAGGTAAATCAAATTGCCATCTTCCTTCCTTAGGGCATCTGCCTGCCTAAAGTCATCCACAATACCAGAAAGAAAGATATTTTCAAATTTTGCTTTAAAAAACTCTTTTCCTAAAGTTGAGTGTAAATGCTAATGAGGAATTCTCAAGGCCTCTTTTGTTCAATCAGATACCTAAAATTGCAATAAGTAGTGAAGGATTCAAGGTAACTGTATAGTCTATAGACCTTGAAGACAAAGGATATAAAATTCCTTCACTACTATTGTATTTGCTACAGATTTTTCTCATAACATGAAGTTCATATTTTCATGTGTGTGACAGACAGGGAAATTGTCAGTATCAGCCTTGACTCAACTATACACTTCTAGCTTTATTTTTTATTCAATCAACCCCTGACAGAGGTAAACATCCTCATTTTCACATCTTTATAATAAAATAATAAAGGAGAGCTAAAGTCCAAAATATTTCTCTAAGTAACTTTATACAAATGGAAACCTGGGGCATTGTATTTGCAACTAAAGCACCCACTTCTTATGAAATACAACTGCAGCTGTTCCTAGTTTCAAAAGACTAAAAAAATCCAGGTTTTGAGAACAAATAAATGATGAAATAATTATATTACAATATCTTAGTCTTATCAAAAACTCTATCCACTTTTCTTTTAGGTTAAATTTTACTCTTAAATTTAAGTATTTATTTGTAAATCTTACTTATTGGTGATAGAATTTCAGAATCAGTGAGGCCTATTCAGTCTCATGTTTCTCTTTTGGATAGAGAAGTGATAGAGATACATAAGTATATATTATTTTAGTAGCAATAAATGAAAATAACTTTATAGGGCTTTGACATACATCATCTTGTTTAATCTGAACAACTCTGCCAAATGATAGTAGTATTCTCTTCCCCATTTTTAAAATGGAAAACTAAGGTTCAAGGGGGATAAATGACTTTCCTAAGGCCCCTGAACAAGCAAGTACCAGAGCCATAGTCTGAACATAGGTCCTTCCCTCTAGAGACAGTGTTCTTTGTAGTATAAAAATTATCTCTTCTGTGCCATATTTTCTCTCAAAGAAGGTTGTGTAAATGTGAGGATTAAAGACTGAAGTTCACTAATGTCAATAATTACACAAAGTTTAGAAAACCATTCCTTCTTTTTAAATATTAATATCATTTACCAAAGCGACTTTAAAAAACAGGTTCTGTCCTCAACATGGCCAAGATGACTCACTAGAAAATTGTTTTTGCATTTCACATTAAGAAATCCAGTTAAGTAATCTTTTCCCATGCTGTGTTAACAAGTTTAATATATTCACAGATGACTAAAAAAAATAATACAAATAATTTGTCTTTATAATGAAGTGTAAATGGAACCATTATTCTATAAGCAAGTCTGCAGAAGTGAACCAAGAGTAAAGAGATTTACCAAGGACAAATCATGGGTTAGTCACTTAAATACACTTTGCTTCTTTTGCAAAACAGAGTAATGACCTACAATATTTCTGTGAGGATTACATAAAAATGTATGTGATGGCAATTTTTAAAGCATCAAGCACTATATAAATGTAAGGCAACAGAATTACTGACTTGCTCATTGTATTTCCTAATGTAAATAGTAATCACCATTCAACTGACATGTATAGTTATTAATAAACTTATTTTAAGCTATAGAAATATTTCTAAAAAGTTGTAGATATATCAAAGAAAGCAAATTTTGATATAACCTTTTAAGTAATCACTCTAATTTAATCTTTATAAATTAAAATTTTTGATGCATGAAAAATGACTATAAAATGCTTTTACTTTCTAAAAGTCATATACCATAATGTCTTACTTTATCATCTGAAGGGTATCTTTATAGGCAATGTATCATCCCCTTTTCCAGTTTAGAATGCCCTAACAATCTGAATTAACTTAGTGTTTACATATAAAAGGTATTCAAACATTTACTATCTCTAATAGTGATGATATTGTTGACTACTGATTCTCAAAGAACAAAATGAATAAGATTGTACATAAAACAAACAATAAAAAATGAATCTTCCTTAAGTGATTAAAACATCTCTTCAAAATCTTGCCTTGCTCTAAGATTTATTGTTATGAATATAAATTATTATGCAAATTTTAATAATATTTCAGCTAAGCACAGTTGTAAGGTTCGCTGAAGAGAGACCACACCAAATTCTGGTTTAATGAGAGAATTTTATTAGAAACGGCCGAGAAATGGCCTGGCTGACACTGAAAGAGGGAAAGATGGTGTCAGCAGCATCTGGGAGGACGGAGAGCATTTTAAAGGTGGGTATCAGGAAGTTCTAAGTGGGAGGAGGACAAGGGCAGACCTTGCACCTGGGTTGAGCATGCTGGCTAGTGCTTTCTGAGAACTGTTTGTTTTCGGCCACAATTTTTATGATTATCGGCCTTTCTGAGACTCAAGGATTTTTTATCTCTTGTCCTTGGTCCTGGGTTTTACAATTACCCTTTTGTAGTTTTGGATTCCCTGGCCGTAACAATAGTGATTATGAATTTAATTTATAAATGTGTTTAATAAGTTAAATAAATGCATCATATTCTTTTTTGTATTGTTCACATTTTGGATTAATTTTACCAATTTATAATCTCCTACTATATCGGTACTTAAAATTCAACAAACCTAATAACATGTTCAGTATTTAAAGTGTTTTATCTTTCAAAGAAAACTGTTCTGTAGAATGTTTAGTTATAGAAAAAATATAGCTGTCTTGATCAACTTTTACTACCTGATATTTCATTGAAAAATGTTTTTTCTATAGTTTACAGTTTTAATTTTTCTTATATTTAAGATTCTCACAAAACCTATTTTAAATATCTAATATCTATCATGTTAATTTATAGTATTTCCTTCCTTCTTGATCTCCCAATTGCTAGTCAGTTTCTTTCTCTTTAGTTTATCTCATCATCTCAAGAGAATTAATGAATAAAGAATCACTTTTATTGAATGCAGTTGAACAACAAAAGGAGGAAAAATAGGTGCCACCAAGTGGTATAGTAAAATTGACTCTGATTGCTAGTCTTCTCTACTGGTTAAATTCAAATGAAAAATTTTGAGTCATGATAAGAAAAAGATAGCCAAAGTTAAACATTGAAGTATGGATTTTTCATAGCCGATCAGAAAAGGTTAATTCTGAAACCTATTACTTATAGACAGTGTTTATATCCTATACATGTTTACTTTAACAGCATATTTATAAGCATTCATGTACTGTTTTTAATAGTGACAGTACATACCAGTTAACATATTGAATCCAAAGCTTAAAAAAAAACACAACAGGTTTCTGAGAAATTTTTAATTGTGCAACTAATATAGAAAATATTTTGGATTTTGCATTCAGAAATTTTTAAAAAGATTTTTCAAATTAGAAAAGCAGAAACTACCAACAATTTCCTGGTGACTTTCTGAATTCTTCATTTGTAATTATACCAAACTTCTTAATTTTCATACTAAACCTCTGAAAAAACAACCAAAATCCACACAATATTTTATAAGTTTGAATAGCTGCATCATTGGAAACAGAAGATAAATAAATAAGACAATATACCTAGTAATAATTCTCAGGAAAAAAAATTGATAATTAAGAACAATATTTAGAACCACAGATATCCTATATAACTTGTAGGAAATAAATAATAAATAAAAATAGATGAAATTTTAACAGCTGAAGATAAATACAATCTCCTAGGCTTTAAAGAAATATAGAGATAGAAAATTTGCCCTACCAGACATTAAAATTTATATAGCAATAATTATAAAAAGTATGATTTAGATAACAAAATAGGCTCATTAATGATAACAAAAATAAACAATAACTCATATTCACTGGTAATCAATGAAATGTACATTTAAAAAATAAACTACTTGCCTGATAAGCAAGGACAGCTGGTGTTGGCAAAGGTGTGGTAGACTTTTCACTGACAATTATTGATGTGAAAAGTTAACTACTACCATTTTTTAGGGGATAAATGTGGTGATGTGTAAAACATATTTTTAAAGAATTCATACAGTTTTGTAAAAATGTTTGTTGGCTGCATTGTTTCTAATGGAGATAAGTAACTGGAAGCAAACTAATCTGCAACAATTCAATACTGTAAGTTCTAATAAAATCTATTTGATATGATTCTATGACTAAAATGATTAAAATCTGTATTTAATGATATGAAAATGCACTCATGATTACTGATAAGAAAAGCAAGATATAAATGTTTAATTTTTATTTATTTTTTAAAAGATTTATCGTTTTGAGAGAAGGCAAGCGAGTGAGCGAGTGAGAAAGAGAGAGAGAGAAGGGGGAGGGCCCAGAGCAGTCTCCATAGTTGTACATCATTA
>PVKE010046117.1:0-12372 GCA_004027555.1 Craseonycteris thonglongyai | reverse complement strand
CTCTCTGTCAATAAATAAATAAATAAATGTTTTAAAAAAAAAAAAAAGCTGAACTACATGTAGTAATTTCAGACAAAGAAGACTTTATAGTAAGAAACATTGTCAGAGATAAAGACAGGCTTTATATTATGATAAAGGTATTAATCCTCTAAAGACATAACATATCCTAATGTGTATGAGCCTAACAACACAGTATCAAAATATATGAGGCAAAAACTGATAGAAGTGCAAGAAGAAATGCAAAATTCACTATTATAGCTGAAGACTACCAAATCTATCAGGAATGGACAGATTCAGCTAGCAAAAAATCAGTAAGGAAATAGTTGAACTGAACAGCAACATCAGTCAACATGATTTTTAGAATACTTCATCGAACAATAGCAGTCTCAAGCTCACATGTAACATTTACTAACACAGACCATAGTCTGAGGCATAAAACTTCTTAACAAATTTTTAAAAACTTAAATTATACAGTTTTCTCTCATTCCCAATGGAATTAAACTAGAAACCAATAACAGTAAGATGGCTGGAAAAACCCAAAATACTTGGAGATTAAACAATGCATTTCTAAATACATGGGTTAAATGAGTTTCAAAAGAAATTTTAAAATTTCTAAACAAATGAAAATACAATTTATCAAAAGTTGTGGGATCCAGCAAAAGCAATGCTTTAGCAGGAAATTTATAGCACCAAATGCATACAAGGTATGAAAAGTTCACGAACTCATCCTAGAACAAGTTTTACATACCTCATTGCTGAATATCACTATAGTCACCTTTGAAGTACTCTCCTTGAGAATCTATGCACTGACACCAATGCCTAGTTCACTCTTCAAAGTATTTGTGAAACTTTTTTTCTGGAATGGCCATCAGAGTCATCGTCATATTACCCTTGATGTCCTGAATGTCATCAAAATGCCTTCCTTTCAGTATTTCCTTTATCTTTAGATAAAGTAAAAAGTCAATGGGGGCCAAGTCAGGTGAGTAGGGAGGATATTCCAATACAGTTATTTGTTTACTGGCTTAAAGCTCCCTCACAGACAGTGCCACATGAGCTGGTGCATTGTTGTGATGCAAGAGCCATAAGTTGTTGGCAAAAAGTTCAGGTCGTTTTTGTCCAACTTTGTCAGACAGCCTTTTCAGCACTTTTGTCCAGTTGGTATAAATTCATAATGAACAATCCATCTGATATCAAAATAGGTCAGCAACATAATTTTTACTCTTTATTTGGACTGACATAACTTTTTTGGTTGTGGAGAATTGGCTGACTTCCATTGTCCATTTTGATGCTTTGTTTCAGGGTTATGTTGGTACACCCATGTTTCATCACTAGTGATAACACAGGCCAAAACATCATCTTCCCTCTCCAAAAAGTCTTGGCAAACTTGGAATCTCCTTTGCTTTTGTTCATCAGTGAGCTTCTTTGGGACCATTCTTGGACACACCTTTCTCATGCCAAGGTTTTCAGTGAAGATTTTCCTATTTCTCTGTTGATGTTGACTTGGTCTGCTATGCGTCTCACAGTCAGCCAATGATTTTGACACCAATTCTACACATTTTTGCAATGTTTTCATCAGTTCTACTCATTACTGGATGTTCTGACCTCTCTTCATCTGTGATGCTTTCTTTCCTCTCAGAACAGTTAAATCATTTATATGTAGACTGCTGTTTTCTTCATGGCAGAATCCCCCATCAACTTGGACTAATGTGTCCCTGATGTCAATTCCACTCTTGCCAAGTTGAACAAGAAATGTACGGTAATGTTTGTTTGTTGCTCTAATTCAAGCTCTGATATTCTCATGACAGCACGAAAACAGGCAACAACAATAATGAACACCATTCAGCAAGACACTGCCATACATCAACATCAACACAGCTGTGAGACACTGATACACCAATGTCATGAAACCTTATCAAGTTGTTTGTACAGTGCTACCAACATAAGCACATGTTAGCAAGTTCACAAACTTAATTGTCAGACTTCGTATCTTTATTAGATGAGAATGATCTCTGTGATATAATATGGAATGATTTCCAGGGAGATTGTAAAATGAAAAGCAAAGTGAAAGAGAGTACCAATAGTATTTTCCCACCCGTTTTGTGTAAAAAAGAAATGAGGGGGGAAAGTACACATATCTGCTCATTTTTGCAAAAAGAAATGAAAAATATACCCAGGCTCAACAAATGGTACTAGAACAATTGACTGTTCACATACAAAAGATTAATGTTGTACCCCTTCCTTATACCATATACGAAACTTGACCCAAAATAGTCTTAGCTACAATAGTAAAACACAAGTAACAAAATAAAAAATCAATAAATCAGACTTCATTAGGAAGTAAAAAGACAACCCACTGAAACTATTTGCAAATTACATATAAGAATTCTGATAACACAAAGCTAAAAATAGAAATAACCCAATTAAAAATTGGCATATACATACCTCAAATATATATATATATATACACACACACACACAATGTATGTGTGTGTATATATGTATGTAAATGTGTGTGTGTGTGTGTGTGTGTGTATATATATATATATAAAACAACACACCATCCAGCAACTGGAGAAATGCAAATTAAAACCACAGTGATATACCACTTTATACCCATGAGAATGGCTAAAATAAAAGACAATAAGGTGTGTTGGTGAGGAAGTGAATAATTGGAATGCTAATATAATGCTAGTGGGAATATAAAATGATGTTGCTTGCCACTTTGGAAAAAGGTTTGGCACTTCCTCAAAATGTTAAAGTTACCATATGATTCAGTAGTTCTACTTCTATACATCTATAAAAATTTCAATAAAAAGTATAAAAAAATAAAGAAACTAATTTTTAAAAGATTATTTTTTAAATCAGAATACTCTTCAAATTAAAGCTGAATGATTAAACTCAATTTCTAAACCCACTTACTGCATGAATAAACAGTTTCAATTAAGTTACTAAGAGACAGAGATCACTACACACTCTCTGCATTTTTGGAAGGGGATAAAGAATGAAAGATAATGTTTGAGGGTAACTATTTGCATGTGGTTAACAAGATTTTGGAAACTTAAGGAAAATGGTTTGGAAGAAGACTAGTAAGACTTATTGGGGTAATTACTTCACAAGTTATATAAATGCCTAATCACTATGTTTTATACCTGAAACTAATATAATACTGTATGTCAACTGCAATTAAAATTATTTTAATTTTTTAAACAGACGAGTAGAACAGAATAAAGGTAGATTTAAAAGATTAAAATTACTATACTAACAGAATCCTAAAAACAATGGGGAAATCTAGAAGGTTGTTTTAGAAGGATAGTTATGGCAATATCATAGACAAAGGACCAGAAGAAGCTAGGGAAGTGTTAAGGGCTATCACAAAAGCCTACACAGGAGGTTCTCAAACTTTCTGGGTTTACAAAGCCCTGATACATCAGTAATTTTTTCACAGGCCAAAAGACATACCTAAAGCCATTATGATTATTAAGTAGTCAGGTTCAAATGACTTAAAAAGGATGTATGTCCTAACAATTTAACACATGTGTTGAGTACTGCACAATTTCTCAAATCTTAAAATCAGATTGGACACTTGCCTTCCTCTTTCTGTGTTCCATATAGATTTTCACATGAACTTGCTTTTTGTCATAGCAACTACGGTACCCAAAACTCTGCTTTGTAAAAATATGGCATCACTGAAAAGAATGTAGCAATCTAATTTTGAAAATGAACTACCTCAAGCTAGTGGTTTATATGGTTTTCCATAGATGTTGCTGTGTTTCCCTCAAAAATGTTAAGCATCTCTTGGGACACCTGTGAGTTCTCTGCAAAGCCTTCTGGACTCCAAAGTGAACCATGGACCTTGGCAAAAGATGACAAAGGAGGCCACCAAGGCAGTGACAATAAAAAAATTGGAGTGAAAATTACAGCATACTATAGAGAAAAAAATCAGCAGATCCATGAATGTTGCCTAGAAGTATAACAACAGTGCAAATAGTTGAGAAGTTTCAAAACTTTTCAGGAAAAAAAGATTATTCTATCTCTATCTATACTCCAACAGTCCTTGCTTCTATGGAAGAGAACAAACTAGTCTTTTTTTTTTAATGAAGGAAGCTGTTTAAATGTTTATATTAATTTGACAGCTTTATATGTGGAACAACAAAAGTGCTCACCTTTAACATATGCATGTGTATACACACATACGAGGGCTATTTACAAAGTATCCTGCCATGTAATATGAAAAATAGAGGTATTTATGGCTGGTTTATTCCAGACAGCTTTCATGTATACACACACACACACACACACACATTACAAAACAACTGAACCAAAGGAAGAAGATTCAATTTAAATTATGAATTCAATAAACATTTCTGGAATATGAATAGGAATTGTCATTCAGCATCTGCAAAAGCTTTACTTCAGACAGATATTTCAGAAAGAATCATACATGGCAGTTCTAAAATCTGGCTTGATAATCTGAAGCAACTGGGCAACTTCTAAAATGACAGCTTGGCCAGCACCATTCTGGACCTACAAAATCAGGACTTTGTAATTGACATGGAAATCTCCATAGCTGCAAGGTGCCCTGGAGATTATAAAATCAGCCATTTTGAGAGGAAATAACTAAAACAACACTGTCCAATAAAACTTTCTGTGATAATGGAAATGTTCCACGTTTGCACTGTTTAATATGGTAGCCGCTAGCTACATGTGGTTAGTGAGCACTTGAAATGTGGCTAACATGACTGACAAATTGAATTTTTCATTTTATTTAATTTAAATTTTAAATTTAGATGTAAATTGTCACATGTGGTTAGTTGCTTCTGTATCGGACAGCACAGCAACTTGATGATTTATGTTAAATGTCCATTCTTCTAAATAAGTTGTATCTTTGAAATTAGATGATCAAAAAACTAGGTTCCTCAGCCATATTCTCTCATAAAGGGTCTTTATAAAGGATTGACATAAACATTATCCAATTTAACAGTCTGAATCTTTTCTAGTTGGAGACTTCATCCAATGTCATACTTTTTTATTTTCATAATAAAAATCCTCTTTGAAGTAAGTTCTAAGAAAAGTCTGCCAATTAATTTGGGTATTTTCTTTAGCCAAAATGAATAAAATGTGAGCCAGTGTGCTTCCCTGTTTGCCTCAGCTGCCAGTAAATACAGAACTAAGTCCAGTGTCCAAGTGTAACTCCTCTTAAGTGCCTGGTAACATGTATGTACTCTCTGCTCCTCTAAGACTATCTCTGCTCTATTTACATCCCTAAATTAGTTAACACAGTGTTATTTTAAATTCTTAAGCTGACAAACTCTTTGGGACATGGGCAATGCATTAACTTTTAGAGTGATAACTTCTTTGCATTAAAGTCAATATTTTTATTGTTATGAGGTATTAAAGTCATTTTAAGTGCTTTTTAAAGTATTTTAAAATAACCACACTGGCATAAATAACACCAGGAAATTTTTTAACAGATCAAATTTACCAAAGAAAATCTTTAGGTGCCTATTTGCAGAGCTGCCTAAAAATATAACTATCAGTGAAAAATAAGCACATACTGACATCCTACAGTAATTTAACTGCCCCATTTTCACAAACTCAGTCCCACTCCTTTTAAAAAATATGCAAAAAAGCCCTGATGAACATGAATATCCCTATTGAGTAATTCAGTTCAAAACGCTTGTACAGTTTTTCCTCCAGCACACTGGACTATTTTTATATCATGCAGTAAACTACTTCAGTGATTCTTTAGTTGAAATTTTCCACAAAATTAGAACAAACACATTTGATGCATCAATAGCACATTTCTAGAAAAGCCAAATTTTAAGTTCTCTGAGCATTTAACTGCAAAACTAATGTGAAACTAAATCATATACATACTTCTTCATGTAATTCCTTAAAATTTCATTTTAAAAATCAACTTTTAAAATTTATTTCTGCAGTAGGCCCGAGTGGCTGCTGTCAAAATGGGAAAGTTCACAAAACCTAGGAAGATTCTATCATACTCGTGCTCACTTCAGCAGTATATATACTGAAATCCTGGAAGGTAGGGCTGGTCCTGGCTGCAAGCTCCCCCAGATGCAAAGTGGTCATCATGAAGAACTCTGATGATGACACATATGACTGCTTCTACAGCCATATACTCTGGTGGCTGGAACTGACCACTATCCCCCAAAAAAGACAGCTGCCTTGGGCAATAAGAAAGTAGCTAAGAGGTCAAAGACCAAGTCTTTTGTGAAAGTTTGTAACTACTATCACCTCATGCCCACAAGCTACTCTGTGGCTATCACCAAAGACAAAACTGTCTTCAGTAAGAGTGTCTTCAACAAGGATGTCGTTAGAGACCCTACTCTGAAATATAAGGCCCAAGGAGGCCCATGGTCAAATTAAAAGAAGTACAAGACTGACAAGAACAAACAATTTTTCCAGAAGCTGTGGTTTTAGATCTTTTTTGTATGCTTTGTTTCAGTCATTAAAAACAAAAAGAAGGGATGCTGGAATAGCTCAGTGGTTGAATGGGGTTTGATTTCCGGCCCCAGCCCCTGCAAACCAGCATCCTGAACTGCGGCGCAATTGGTAACCTCAGGGATAAGAACAGCAGCAAAAGTTCTCACATCCCCAAGTGGGAGTCCCGTCCCCCCCACCCCCCCACATACCGGTTCAGTTCCTGCCCTACAAGGCCACATATCCACCTGTGTGGAATAAAACCATGTCACAGCTAATGATATACAACTATGGAGACTGCTCTGGATCCTCCCTTCTTCTCCCCACCCCGCCCCCCTTCTCTCCAACAATAAAATAAATCTGGAAAAAAAAAAAAAGAACAAAAGAAATTAAAAAATAAAATACATAAACCAAGATTTGGTACCAAAATATGGTCAGGGAAATGCACACTCATACTACCAAAAGATACAATTTACTCAATGGATTCATTTAAAAAATTCATGACCTGTGGGCCCATACACAAATGAGCACGCACACTCACACACACATGGCAAATTAATTCAACTTTGGAAAAATTAAGTTCATTTTCTCAGCCATTTATATAAAGTTATTATTAAAAATGAAATAAAGTTATAAAACCACATGAACTGATTTTGCTCCAAAAGTTAAAATATGTACATATTGCCTTTCTCCCAAAACCAAAGAACTGTCAAAACTTAGTTCATTTCAGCATAGTGCTCCTGGTGGTACACTCTCTGGTTTACTATCATCTCTTTGTCACTCCAACCAACCTTCTAAGCTCGTTCATCTTTCACTAGCACTCTTAAATGTTCAGGTTGTATTTTTCAGTCTTCTTCTCACTTACTCTACCCTTTTTCTCTGGATAGCTCTCTTCAATACTTATTGCTTTAAAACATAATAATAACAAAGGGTAACATTTACTGTGTGTCAGGTAGTTTCTAACCACTTAACATGTATTATCTACTTTAACCATCAAAAAACTATCCTGAAAACACTAGTATATCATTACCATTTTACAAATGAGGTACTAAGAGATTATGTAATTTGTCCAAGGTCACACAGACAGAAAAATATATACTTTTGTACATGCACAGACCCGAACGCTCTTCAAAGCTATTATAAAGTTTCTTTCTATAGGGCTGGAAAGCAGGCACAAAAGATTCCCCTCTATTGTTTATACAGTTAGACTACATTAAGATTAAACTAATACTTTGGAGGTTGGGCACAAAAACAGAAAGATTACTACTATATTCTAGACTCCACAAACACTAGTGGCAAATAACTCCAATGAGAACAAGTTTGTGGAATCTGTAGCCCATGGGCCACATGCAGTCCAGGACAACTTTGAATGACACTCTCCACAAATTCGTAAACTTTCTTAAAACATTATGAGATTTTTTTTGTGATTTTTTTTTTTAGCTCATCGGCTATTGTCAGTGTTAGTGTATTTTATATATGGTCCAAGACAATTCCTTTTCTTCCAATGTGGCCCAGGGGAGTCAAAGATTGTGGACACCCCTGATTTAGAGCATAGTTCTATAAACTTTTTCTCAAAGAGCCAAATATTTTAAATTCTGTAGCTATCTAGTCTATGTAGCAACTACTCAACTCTGTCATTTTACTATGAAAGCAACCATATACAATATATGAACAATTGGACATGGTCATATTCCAATAAAACTTTATTTTTACAAAAGAGGCAGGTTAGATTGAGCCAAAATTTGCTAACAATCGAGAGTCTCCTGTGGAGGCAAATGTGATATAAGCACTGAAATATCCAACTATGGCATAAAGAGTCTCCACTATTTTCCTTAAATAACCCATCACAACTGAATTTTGTATAGCTGAACTTCACATGGATTAAACACTTAAAACTGGATAAAAACTTTGCACAGTGGCAGTGTCCATAGCCAATGAGGTTTATCCAAGGCATGATTACTGCTAACTAAAAACTGGATAAAATATTACATGCAATAATTCCAATTAAAAAAAATCAGTTTGTAAAACACTAATATAAAATTACTATCAAAGTAACATATCAATTTATTACCTACTATATATATCTTCCTCTGACAATTCATCAACATGGAAAAGAAGACTATCTCCCCTCATTCATTAAGATTTTAGCATTTGATTCTTGTCTTATCCAGTTCTCTTCCAAATAATCTCAGCAGTTTTAAGAGCCATATAGATAATTTGTTCCACACCTTAGCCTCTAAATTCCTTGGCCACCCTTTTCATTTCCAAAAATCTTTTCCTTCATTTCACCTCAACCACTAACTCCCACAGTCTCCAAAGAGGACTAGGAACATCTGGAGGTATAAAAGACAATCTATTCCAATATAGAAAGAAATTCTAATTAAATTTATTTTAAAAAATAAATTAATTAAGGTATACTCATATTTAAAGTATATAAGGGTGTCCCAAAATTCAAGCAAGAAGTAATTTTGATAGAAAACAGGTTTATAATTAAAAATTGTACATTTTCATTGCTCAACAATGAAAACGTGTTGTTCTTTCGTGTAGTGCTCCATTTTTAATAACCCTAAACTGTCAGCTGTCACGTTGTCTTTTTTTTTCATTGGCAACACTTTACCGCACAAATGACTCAAAATTCAAATCTTGCGTGAATTTTGGGACACCCTTTAGTATGTTGGGGATGCTGGGATTGCTCAGAAAGTTGAGAGCTCATCTTGCAGTCCAGGGGTCCGAGGATCAAACCCTGACCCCAGCCCGTCCAGACCCACATGCTGAACTGGAGTGTGCCCCCAGTTTGGTTCTCACTGGGGAGAGCCTCCTATGTAGGAGGCCCCTCATTTGGCTCCCACCCCAGGTGTGCTTCCTGTGTGGAAGGTCCCCAGCTCGCAGGGGTGTGACTCCCATGTGGGAGGCCCCCCACAGCTGGTTCCTGTCCTGCACAACCCAGTGCCCACCTGTGGAATTAAACTATGTCAAAAACTAACGACGTGCCTTCCCCCTTCTCTCTCTCTCTGTCAAAAACAATAAAATTAAATCTTCAAAGTACATAGTATGTTAAAAACATATTGAGGATGTATCCTATTTCTTAACACTGACAAGCAAATGTGATCCAAAGGAGATCACCACCTATATCTTGTCACTACCAAAATCAAGTACCTCACTCTTGACTCCCTCCTCCTATGTTTCCAGCTCACTCTGGTATCCCAACCCCAACTATTCAACCGTTTTAAAATCTCAAAATCATTGTCTTCATCACTTTTTCATTGACCGTCCTACCTTTCACGTCCTTATTTTCCTCCTTTCCATCTTATATTCCACTGATCATTTGCTATAACCACTCATGTGTATTCACTCTTTCCTTGCCTTTCTTTGCCTCAGTTATACATTCCTAACAAAATCCATCCCTGATTAAATCCAACTTTGGCTGCTCCAGACCTTAACCCAAGCACTGAACATAGTTGAATTAAAATACGCAAACTGGCTTCTTCCATTCACTTTGTTTATGACCACAAAGTTAAGACGGTCATTGGCACTACCCAGAAATCCTTGTACATTTCCCTAATCAATTAATTGTTGTTGTGACAGTTTCATACCCCGCCTTTCCTCAATAACTATTTGTCTCCTTCCTCTCAGCTGATGACCTCTAATATTATCTCCCTGAGAAAAAAGAAGCCAACAGAAGAGGGCATCCACACCTTCCCTCATCAAATCCTAAAACCTACCTTTGTGCTCTGCCTTCCCTCTTTTAATAAGAAAATGCTGCTGCTTCTACTTAAATTAAGATTGCCCTTTCCACTATTGTACAGAATCCTGTTCCCTTTCTCTTACTCAAGGACTTTTCTCTTTAAGTTACCTCTTCTCCCAGTACATCATCAGTTTTTCCTTCTTTATCAACAATTTTTATCAGCATTCAAAGGTGCTGAAATATATTCAAGGTATATCTTCAAAAAGATATACCTTGGCCCCTTGGCCTTCTCCAGATACTACCTTCCTAGTTCTTTGCTTTGCAGCAAAATTCTCTAAGAAAAATATCTCTACTCAATGTACCTACTTCCTTTCCTCTAACCTGAGTTAATCATTCTTTTATCCCCACCACTCCACTAAAACTCTTCCTCAAGGTAACCCACCAGCTCTTTCTATCTTACCAAATTCAATGGTCATCTTGCTCAACCTCTCAGAAGTATCTGACACAGGTAACCACCCCTTCCCTGATACATTTTGCACTTTGTTCCTTGGAAAACACATTCTCCTAATTTTCCTCCTATCTCACTACTGCTTGTTTTCAGTCATCTTTGTTAGCTTTTCCTCTTCTTCCCATGTTTATATGTTGAAGTGTCCTAAGGTTCAGCCCTTAGTCCTCTTAATCTACATGTACACAGTACTTTGTAGCCTAGGAACAATATGCTATACTGTATGGCCTCGGTGTGTGTTGAAAATTCCCTATAGCCCCATGGTTATAAATTCTATCTATATATAATCATTGTTAGGTGGTCCTAACAATGAACTGTATATATGACAGTGGTCCCATCAGATTATAATGGAGTTGTACTTCCTGTAAGAGAAATGGAAGGATATGTGGTTTAGGAGAATTTTTTTTTCTCTGTGGGGCTTGGCAATAGATTCCCTCTCATCCATAGCACCTCAATTTTGAGCATACAGATTAAAGCCCAAACAGTCAGCCACTGCCCTGTTTCAGCACAGAGGTTACATATTCAGAGGGAGCTACAGTCCTCCCAGATATAGCCTGATGGTTTTCAGAGTACACTGTTGTAAATTCTTTGTTGAAGACCTAAGATCCGATACAAGTCCACAAGTCCACAGGAACTACCTTAACAAGTATTAAGTGCCACTGCCACTTTTGTAAAAGCTTTCTGTGGTAGTGTAGAGCCTGTACTTTGGAAATGTACTTTGGAAATATTTTCAGATCATAATGATAGAAAGCATAGATAAATTTTATTCTATCAATTCAATGCCAGAGAGAGCCCCTTGTGCCAGACCGGGTCAATGCAACCAAAAAACACATTCCCAAAGTCAAAATATTGAGTATTCAGTTCTATACTCTGCCCATGTTAAACACCCTCTTTTTTTAATGCATACCACAAAGTTACTTGACCTGACCACTGCTCCAACATGCACTAGCCAAACACAATTGTCATGACAATCCCCTATGTTTCTTTATCACTCCATCTTGATTTCTTATTCCCATTGATCCTCAGACCACCTTTCACTCTCTCCTGACAGTCACTATTATGGTGGTCTACACCTTACCCAGTCAGTTTATCTTTGGTATTTTCAATCAATCCAGTCCACAACCCTGTTCCTGAAGCAGTATTAACAGCTTCAGTGTTCTATTTCTGACCCTGTCAGAAAAGGAAGCAGGGAAAGGGTTGTGGGACAGTGTTTATAAAGTCTACAATTGTGTACAGTAATGTCCGAGACCTTCACATTCACGCACTACTCATTCACTGACTCACCCAGAGCAACTTCCAGTCCTGTAAGCTCCATGGTAAGTGCCCTATACAGGTGTACCACTTTTTATTTTAGACTGTATTTGTACTATTTAGATACACAAATACCACTGTTATAACTGCCTATAGTATTCAGTACAGTAACATGCTATATAGGAATATAGCCTAGGAGCAATAGGCTATACCATATAGCCTCGGTGTGTATTGAAGGTTCTATCAACTAGGTTTGTATAAGTGAACTCTATGATGTTCACACAATGAACTCACCTAATGGTGCATTTCTCAGAAGGCATCCCCATCATTAAGCAATGCATGACTGTACTGATGCCAGCCTCTTCTCTCACCTGAGCTTGACTTATAAGTAACAACTTAATTAAGATCTTCATCTGGATGTCCCAAACTTTAAGAAAAGTAAAGCCAATTCTTGATTTCTTTTTCATGCCAAACCTTCTTCTCCCCAGTG
>PVKE010046116.1:0-12373 GCA_004027555.1 Craseonycteris thonglongyai | reverse complement strand
AGTGCATAGTTATTTCTATTTTACTTTTTGACAGATAGAGAGAGAGACAGAGACAGAGACAGTTAGAGAACCAAACTGTGGGAACTCCCCAGTTCAGCACGTGGGTCCTGCCTGGGCCGGAGCCGGGATTCGATCCTCGGTCCTCATGGCCTCAAAGCGAGCGCTCAACCCGCTGAGCCGTCCCGGCTTTCCCCCTATTTATTTATTTTTAACAGAGAGAGATACAGAGACAGAGACTGAGAGAGAACAGAACTGGGGGAGCTCCCAGTTTAGCATATGGTTCTGCACGGGCCAGGGCCGGGATTCGATCCCTGGTCCCTGGCGCTGCAAAGTGAGCGCTTAACCCACTGAGCCATCCCGGCTTCCCCTCTTTTTTTTTTTTTTATATATTTTTATTTATTTGTTTTTATTTTTGACAGAGGGAGAGATACAGAGACAGAGACAGAGAGAGAACTGAACTGGGGGAGCTCCCAGTTCAGCATATGGTTCCGCACGGGCCGGGGCCGGGATTCGATCCCTGGTCCCTGGCGCTGCAAAGTGAGCGCTTAACCCACTGAGCCATCCCGGCTTCCCCAAGGAATAATTTCTATTAATTGAATCTGTTTGAACATGAAATAGGCTGTTGCTGGAAATAAATCCAAGTATCACTAAAAATGCTTCAGCACTTTAGTGTTGGTCATTTGTAAGGGTTGATGCAAGAAAATAGGACAGGTACAGGAAAGTGTATGTGGCTGGATTATTCTGAGGTACAAGAATATTTCCTGCTCTATTTGTTACATCAGCATATTATAAAAATATAATATTTTTAATATCATAAAATCATAATTTAATATCACTAAGTGATCACTAAGTGATTTAATTTAAAATTCTTAAATCAGGGATGCCGGGATAGCTCAGTGGTTGAGATCTTGCCTCACAATTAGGAGGTTTGGGGTTCTATTTCTGGTCCCACATGCTGAAGCAGGGGCACAACTGGTAACCGCCAGGATGGCCCATTGGTGAAGGTTCTTGCCTCCCATGCAGGAGGCCCCCAATTTGGTACTCACCCTTGGAGGCCCCACATCCACTTGTGTGGAATGAAACTGTTTCACAACTAATGATCTACAATTATGGAGACTGCTCTGGGCCCTTCCCCCTTCTCACTCTCTCTCTTGCTCTTGCTCTCATCCTCTCTCAATAAACAAACAAACAAAAAATTAAAAGTTCTGGAAACAGCCCTCTCCTCCGAAGAGAGGCAATGACTTTCTCTCTGCTGTCATGTTGGACATTATCTCAGGAAAACTTTCTACAGAGGCTATGAGTCTGCAATGTACCTTTAATAATTATATATAGGGGCCATAGCATTTTGTATTAAAACTACCGTGACCTACTCTTTGGGATCACGATTATAGAAAATGATGGGGATCATGATTAGAGATATTAGAGACAAAGAGTTCAAGAATTTTGTACAGTTGCTCATATAAAATTTAACAGTTGGAACAAATGTGTATTTTGCAAAAAATTAAAAAAATTTGCAATGAAAAATGGCAACAAAAAGTATAACCTTACAGATAATTTGACATTATTAATTATCCTACTTTAAGTATCATATTTATTTTTTAATAATTCTCGTCCACCAATAATATTGGGAGCTTGAGAACTACAAAATTTTCTAATAAACCTTTTGTTGTTGTGATTAATGTTATAGACATATGTAAAATTTTTGAGATAATTTTTTAAATTCACTCATGTTGCTCTCCATCTACTTATATTGATACTGGTTGTTTTAGACAACTGGAAATTGAGAATCACAGAAACTCAGAATTTGTCTCCACAATCTTATACCAGCAGTGTTCTAGTTTTTGGCTTCCTTGGGCCACATTGGAAGGAGCAAAATTGTCTTGGGGCCACACATGAAATACACTAACATTAACAATAGCTGATCAGCTAAAAAGAATCTCGATGTTTTAAGCAAGTTTATGAATTTGTGTTGGGTCACATTCAAAGCTGTGCTGGGGGCCCCATGTGGCAACACCCTGCAGGTTGGACAAGCCTGATCTATACTATAAGCCACAGGGAGTGGGCAGTATTTTCTTATTATTTTATGGCAATGGGAAGCTCTTATTTAAATACTCCTCATCTCTCCTTTGCCACTGTTTTTCTCCCCAACCCCCATCTTTCACCCCTAACTTCTCAATGTACACAGACACCATAATCCTGGCTAAGGTTAGAAATAACTGATAACTGTTACTTGTCCTATCTTACTCTTGAACTTCAATGCTTTCCCCTTGCCTTTATCCACTTACTTTTGTAAAAACACTTCCTTTAGTTCCCAACAATAAAAGTTCTGAATAATAAAGTCTTTTTTTCCCTATGTTTATTTCTCAATATTTCAATATGTATTACTCAGACTTTTCTTTTGAAAAAAGAAACGCTGCCATTGATAGACAGCTGAGATTTTCATTTGTCACATCTATTTTTCATGGATACCCTTAACTACTTTCCAAGACAAGAGGCAACCTGCTCCATATTCCAACTCCTAACCTCTGGTTCTCAGTCATCTCTTCCATTTCACTGTATTTACAGCTATGTGTGTCCAGATTCAATTAGAAAAAAAAATCAGTATGTTAATTACAAAACTTTATTTTGTTGTCAGTGTATAGAAAGTGCCAGACCCATTGTAAGGTCTCAGTGAATGTTTGCTGAAGAAATTGAATGTAAATAAACATTCTCCTTGTAACTACTGTTTCCTCCTCTTGGGAGATGGGAAAATCAATAGCAATTAAAAAAAAAAAAAAGTATTCTCAACATCCAAATATGACATGATAAATTTACTTAGGCTTATAATAAAGTAGTAATATTTATATACACACCATTCTGGAGAAGTGAAAAGGTGATTGATTTAGGAATATGGAATGCTATTAAAAAGATACTGATCTCTATCATGTCACTTGCTTTGCATGACATTAAAACAAATAATCCAATCTCACCGGGACCATAACAGCAATCATATGATGTCCATCATGGTAGATGTACAGTTCTTATCCCCATAGCAACATCTATAGTACTTATGCTAATCACTTAAAATTAATCTTGATGTAAAAAAAAAAAAAAAAAGTACCCCAGGGATAATGCTGTTGTGGCAGTTGGGATGAGTAACATGATTTTCTAATAAAACTCCACAGCAAAAATTAGGTTAATGAGATCCTGTTAGCAAATTTTCTTAATATGCATTGGTTAAATCATGGCATCCGTGCTAGCATAGGGGTAATTAGAGGTATCATAGATAATGGACTGCCTTATTGATTACTGCCTTTTTGTAACCCAGCATAGTTCAAGTAGAGGTGCTTTGAGTAATTTACAATTTATAAAACACAAGGTAATGATAATTTTACATTTTTACCTTTAAATTTCAGTATGAGTTTAGTGCTTTCTCTTTTTAATGTGAATATTTTCTAGTGTCAGCAGAACATAAAAACAAACTTTACCTACCTGTGCATAAATTCAAGCCTTAAAAAAAAGACTGCTTTGTAAAACATTCAGTATCACACAAATGAAAATACACAGGCTTTAGGGCAAAATCAGTTTCATCATGAATCTAATGAATTAAGATATTATTTTAAAATAGTAATTATGAGTTTATTTTGAAGTTTACATGTAAGAGAAAGGCAAATATGCTCTCAGATTTTGCAAAATGCCTAAATGAAAGACCGTTTAATTTTAGTACAAGTAAATTATGGCATTCCTATTAAGTATATTTATTTTTAAATATATTTTCAGTGTATTTCAATAAATATAAAGAACTCAAACAGGTATAGTTGAACTGAAACAACTAAATTAGAAGAAGAGTATTTTCAGAAAATAAATATACCTGCCTCTGTGCATTGCCTTTTGACAAGTCCCTGGAGTGATTAAGCAATCAGGTTTAGCTTCTGAACTGGATTGCTTAACTATGGGGTAGCTAAATTTAAAAATTGTGAATGGAAGTGCTGCTTGGCTCAAGGGACTAGCACTTGAAACGGAAACACCTTTTTGGTAGTTTGAATTTGGCCCAGATCAACATACCAAAGACATCAAGGCAGAGATGTGAAATTTTGTGTAGAGTAAAATCCAATTGTTTGGAATTCCTTGTGGTAAAAGGAAAATTATTCATTGATAAAAACTAAAGATGGTGGTGACGTAGTGTTGGCCAGGGTGTTTATTTCCTATTGCACCTATAACAAGTCATCAAAAACTTAATTGTTTAATACAACAAAAAATATATTATCTTATAGTTCTGAAGGTCCGAAGTTCTAATGGTTCTCACTGGACTGAAACTAAGGCAAAGGCATATTTCTGGAGTCTCCAGGAGAGAATTCTTTTATGTGCCTTTTCTAGATTGTACAGGCCATTAACACCCCCTTGGCTTATGACCTAACTTCTCCATCTTTAAAGCTAACAAGATGGGAGTCTCAACATGCTGCAGTTTTCCTGGCTCTTGTCTACCTCTTCTTGCCCTGTTTAAAGCACTGCTTTGATTATATTAGGCCCACCTGGAAAACGCATGCTCGCTCCCTAATTATAGTTCAGATGATTAGCAACCTTAAACCATCACCCACCTTAATTTCACTTGGCCCTGTAACCTACCTTATTCACAGTTTCTGAGGACTAGGACACAGATATATTTGGGCAGCCATCATACTGCTTACTACAAGAGTAACTGGCAAAAATCATTGCATGAGCAGTGAGGAATTCATTAAGTCACTTGTTTTGCTTGCTCAGTAACTGGAACCAATACCATTATTTTTTATTGAACTAAATTTTACTTCTATAATCATATTTAATTAAATTTGTATAATGTTAATTAATGTCTAAAAATTATTTAGATTTCTGATGGCAGAAAAACTATTTTCACATTTATGCTATTTACACATAGTTTTGTAGATGGATAACATTTGAAAAATACTTCTACTTAAAAATTTGGGGGGAAGCCGGGATGGCTCAGTGGGTTAAGCGCTCACTTTGCAGCCCCAGGGACCGAGGATCGAATCCCGGCCCCGGCCTGTGTGGACCCATATGCTGAACTGGGGAGTGCCCCCAGTTTGGTTCTCGCCAGGGTGAAGACCCCTGCCTAGTTCCTGCCCTGTGCAGCCTCGCTCCCACCTGTGGAATGAAACTATGTGGAAAACCAATGATGTACAACTATGGAGACTGTTCGGGGCCCTCCCCCTTCTCTCTGCCTCTGTATCTCTCTCTCTGTCAAAAACAATAAAAATAAATCTTTTAAAAAAAAATAAATTTGGAAATGTTTGACCATGTAACCTCTAGATATTGCTTCCTTTATAATAAAACTATAGATTAAAACTCAGACAATGTCACTCATTTTACCTCATGAAAAGTCAGGAACAACAACAACAAAATAAGCTCCTGTATTATATGAGTCACCTGAAATATGTTTCATTATATGGAAAGCTATTGCTTTTATCATAAACTAAATTTTGCCTTAACCCAAAGGATTAAATTTGGATAATGACTAATTCAGTAAATGTACAGATATCACCAATATATTAGTAGGTAAAACTAGGTATGAATTTGAAAGTAGAAAACATTTGGAATGAAATTACATACTTTTTGGAGAAGAATAATAAGATGTGTTAGAAAATACAAAGCATGGTCAAGAAAAAAGATCATATGACATAAGGCAATTGAAATAATTTTCTACTATGAATTTAAATTCATGAAAGTAGCAAGATATTTTATAGAAGCATATTCCACTATAGTCAGAGTTAAGGCTATAACTGAACACAATTAAAACATAAAAAATTAACATGTTAAAAACCATTCATGGAGGATTATTGAAGATAGCAAATACACATAATTCTTAAGACTCAATTAAAATCATTTCAGTTTTATTAGCAATTGCCTATAAGATTTATCTTTAAAAATACTTTCTTTTAAAAAAGAAAAGGTATTATCACTTTGAAACAAGAACAACAGTTTTCAAACACTTTTGTGAAGAAATAATCAACAAATGAGCAGTATTTACATTTTCTACAATCACATCCAAATCTGAACTTTATTTGTCCTACATAAAGAAAAATAGACCCCAAATTTTATTTCACTTCTCAATAAACCACATTCACTTCAGGATGGATGGAAACTATACACATATGTTCCTTAATCATTTTACAAGCCTAGGTGCCCTAAAAAAGATGAAAGTATCCACTTTAATTGTGTCTCTCTACCCTAAGTTTTTGTACTAACAATATTAAAAAAAAGAAGAGGATGGGACAATTCAATCAATGCTATTATTTGGAACAGTATGGAGACGAAATCTCCAGGTTGCTCGATTCCCTTCCCCACGTAAGTATAACCTGAGCACTGCTACCTACTCAATGTGTGGGATAAGAGGGATGGGCATCGCCTTTTCATGAACTTGAGACAAGCAGACTTGGACAAATGTGTTTGGGGAAGTCAGAACTGAAATGAAAGAAATTGCTTGAGTTGCTACAAGGGTGGTGGTAAAGGCTTTTAAGCTAAGTTTAAAACACTTTTAATTTATTGAAGTTTTACTATGTGCCAGCCACTCTTGTAAGAGCTTTATAGTCTTTGACTAATCTAATGGTGACCTTGACACTATGAGGTTGCTAATGCGGAAACAGGAGCAAAATGGATTGAATGATGTCCTGCAGTGACTCAGCATCTGTTAGTAGTAAAACTGGGATTTGAATCCAGAAGGTCTGCCTCCAGAGGCCTTGCCCCTCTTCATTGCATGCCTCTTGTGTGGGGACCAGAGCCTGTTAAAGCCAACAACAATGTGAACAGAACCATTCTACAACCATCAGTATCTTAAACTACATGAAGTCACTTTTCTTTTTTTATCTTATTTAAAATTTTTGTTTGTTTTTGACAGAGAGAGAGAGAGAGAGAGAGAGAGAGAGAGCGAGAGAGAACTGAACTGGGGGAGCTCCCCAGTTCAGCATATGGGTCTCCCCGGGCCAAGGCCGGGGCTGAGATTCGATCCTTGGTCCCCGGCGCTGCAAAGTGAGTGCTTAACCCACTGAGCGATCCTGGCATCTCCTACACTTTTCTTTTAATATATAAAGATGTAGAGGTCTATATAGAAACTACACTTGAATGCAAAATAAAACAAAAAACAAAAAATGTCCAGAGGAAAATGTTAAAAATATATACACTAATTAAACTTAGATAATATTATAAAGATTTAGTCAAAATATATTTCTTCTAATATGACTAAATGGCTAAATTAATTAACTCTTTGTTTCTTTCTATACATATATATTTCATTAAAAAAGACTAGGGAAAACCGGGATGGCTCAGCACGTTAAGCGCTCGCTTTGAAGCCCTGAGGACTGAGGATCAAATCCCGGCTTCGGCCCAGGGGGACTCACATGCTGAACTGGGGTGTGCTTCCCGAATGCAGTGAGGCCCACAGTTCAGTTCAAAATAATAATAATAAGAAGAAGAAGAAGAAGAAGAAGCATAAAAAGACTAAATAGAGGTATATCAGTGTGGAGTGAAAGAAGTTTTAAATATTATAAACAGTAGGATCTTACCAAAATTCTTCACTTAAAACTGACAGTTGAACTGAATTTTGAAGGATGACTTACTATTCCAGAAATAGAAAAGTGGGGAGGCTACTGGTTCTCTTGGGAAAAAAACTGATTATATTCTAAAATGTTGAGCAGAGCCTGTTATGTGAAATTGTCTTGTGTCAGTGTCTATAGGTGGGTAAGAGGCTATTGTAGGGATACGATTTTTTTTAAATCTTGTATACAATGCTAAGAAAGTTGAATATCTTTTCCTCATAAGCAATGAGAAGAGTAATTAAAAAATGAGGAGAATGTATTTATATTTACTCAAGACAACTCTAGCATCTTTTCTGAAGATCGATTGAAAGGGATAGAATGATTGCTTGGATGAAGAAGACAGAAAGAAGAGATCCTTCTATAGAAAGACAGAATAGCCTAGATGAATTCTAATGAGTACTTGATAATGATAGTAGGAATAGAAAGAAAAGATGTTCTAAATTTAAAGATTTATAAAGTATAACTGAGAGTATGTAGTGATGATAACTATCATGATGATGATGATAAAAGTTAACACTAATAAATTATTATTTTTTTGCTAGGCATTCTATATTCCTAACAACCATATGAGATAGATATTTCTATTATCAACACCATTTTAGCACATGAGATTTGAAGGTTAAGTCATTGCCATAATTATAGAGCTAGATAATGACAGTGCTAAGATCTAAATGCACATTGTCTATGAGCTGTCAGTCTTTCCCACAATGCCATAGCTTCCCTCCTTTGTTAGATGTGGGAGCAAGAAAAAGAGGTGACTCTAAGTTTCTGATTTTGTTTTATATTGGATAAATGATGAAGTCCAACAGCTCACTGTGTCCTCACATGGTCTTTCTTGTGTGGATATATACATTTGGTGGCCCTTTCTCTTCTTATAAAGACATCAGTTCTACTGGATGAAAGCCCAACCCTTAAGACCTCATTTAACCTTAATTACTTCTTTCAAGACCCCATCTCCAAATACAGGTTAGAGCTTCAACATATAAATTTTGGGTAAACATAATTCAGTCCACAATAGCCATTGTAGAAGAATTAGATGACTTTGTCTAGTACAGAGTTAGACATATTACAACACTGGTTGAAAAAAATATTGGAACAAGAGAATTAGATTTGTGAATTGTCAGCAGCTGATTTTATGGATGATGTTACCCAAAAGGGACATAAGCAAAACACTAAATCAGAAGAAACACAAAATGTTGAGAAACTTTCAGAAAGTTTCAGAAGGAAAGATGAAAATAGAAGACAACAAAGGAAAATAAGATATAGTAGGAAAATTAAGATAAATTGATGACAGGGGAGGATTTGTGGAACTATCAACAGATCCAAATGTTACAAAGAAGTCAAGTACAATGAGAACAGGAAATGCCTTTTCATTTGGCAACGTGGAAGCCCTTAATAATGTCAGCAAGTACACTAGAGCTGTCCAAAAAAAGTCCAGCCATTGTCCATATAACAAGAATGGTTACATGGCTGAATACTTTCCAGACAGTCCTCGTATTATCAATAGAGTCATTAGGGGAAAGGGTAGATCATATTGAATAGGGTAGTAAACAGGAGTTGAGGAAGTGGACCTAGTAAGGGAGGAGTACCTTTTTAAGACCTTGGGGGTTAAAGGGAAGGAGAGAAAAAAACAGCAGCTTGATAGAGACAGAAAGGTGAGCCACTCCAGCCCATGAAAGCTGGTCTCAGCTAGTGTTGAGAGAGAATGAGGGCTACAACTCAGTTGGAAGTTACTTTTCCTGAGCTTTTCTATTCAGCCAGCAAACAGCAATGTAAAAGTATACAAATATATGCTCAAAAGATTCAGTGAGTAACTGCTTGTTCCCCATGAATGTCTTGATATCTTTAATGTGTTGTATAGAAATAGCAGCATTGGTACTTAAATAAAATTGGCCTGAGAATCAGAAGACTTGAAAATGTTTATGGTTTTGGTTGGAGAAGGATAAAGCATCAGTGTGTCATAAATCCCCACATGAATTTGAAGAAAAAACTTAAATGAAAACAGATTTACAGAGTATTAGATTTGAGTCCTTTGATGACAGCGTGTCTTACTTAACCTAGCCTAACACTCGATAAGTTGTGATTCAGTAATACATTTCCAATGTATCCCAAGACTTGAAGCAACACCAGTTCCAGAAATAGAAATGGCATTTAGTACACTGTTTTTAAATTAAGATAAATAGAAAGTTGAATAAAAACATTTTTAAAATAAAATTTCTTATATTTCTATTTACTCTGGCAGATTCCATGATACGCTGCACTTCAGAATGAAAAGAAAATGAGGCAAATGACAAGAGAAGAGTAATGTTCACTTCATGGACTTTGCTTTGAGTCCCCTACATAATAGACCCTTTTCTTGAAAGAAAGTTTCAAGTATGAAGGATATTGGTTAAGAATTAAAAGTGGTTCAGTCTCTAGGTGGTAAGTTTATAGTTTTATTTTCTTCTGGTTTTCTCAGTTCGCTTTTTGGTAGATGCTAGTATTCCTGCAATGCAAGTAGTTTGGTATTAAGAACCAGTTTAATATTTGTAAATGAACAAGGGGCTTGATAAAGTAAATTCAGTTAAAAGATGCCACTGCAGATTCCCTTCACCTTCTGAATTAAGTTCAATCTCTTCTACTTCAGTCCTGTTCCACCCTCACTAATTCTATTTCTTATGCATTCAGCACTCACTACTTTGCTCCAATCATGACATGAAGTGCTGATAGTCTGTAGTTATCACATCTAGAACCCATTTTGTTCTAGAACCCATTTATCTTGGTCTTCTTTAATCCATATTCCACTCCTTCAAGGCCTCTGAGATCCCACTTGCATCCCTCCTCTTCCATTAAGCCTTGGTTTCTTATGAATCATCAGGCTGCATTAGCACATGTCGTGTCAGGCGGGTAAGTACCGTACCATTAAAGCTTAGGCTGCATTCTTAGAGCATCATTTAAAAGGGAAATATCTATATTAAAAATCTTGGCGGAAATGCAAGGGTAGCTGCTTCCCAGCAGGATCCAAAAACTAGGTACAGATCTCCTCAGGAATCCTCCATTTCTCCTGATGCTTTCATTACAGTCAGCGTTTGCTTGGAAGTGCCTTACACCAAATGTTCCTCTTTGTTCTCACTGAGACATGACATTCTCTTATCTTCTTCGGGATCATTGACCTCATAACTGAAAGTCTGTCATGAAACTTTGGGTGATTACATTTTAACATTATGAGCTTTCTGAAAAATGGAAGTAAAAAAGCCTTAATAAAGAAGGATGGGAATAGGTAAATCCTGTTACTGTCTGATCTACTCATCTGTCTTTATAGTTATACGTTTTCTTTTCATAAACTATTTCTGCTAGAATTTCTTTACCTCATATTTTTTTAAACATGGAAGAAAATCAGATAATTCTAGCTTCTGCCAGATTTAAATACCTAAATGTTTACTTCTGTTACTTACATGGAATGGGTAACACAACTCCAACATTTTTGCGTCAGGAGAAAAAGAATTTTTTTGTAAAAGTGCCACTTGATTTATTTAGCCTTAAATTTTGTGGCTCCTTATCTATGAGTGAAACACAATGACATTTTTAAATTAATAGCACTCTGTTATTTCATACAGCCTGTTATGTGTATTAAAAGGTAAAAGATTGGTTTTCATAACAGGCAGCTCATAATTTCATGAGTGACGCAGGTTTTACACACATCCTCCCTCAGGAGATAAATCATTACAACCATCAAACATGACGATCATGGACACCTGTTTTAAAGGTGCATTGCATTCAAGTCCTAAGTGAGTGGCGCACGTGACTAGTACTGTTCATTTGGAAAAGAAAACAAAAATGAGCATGCTTCAAAAATTGTAAAGACACCTTTGTTGTGGAAGTTATAAATTTATTGGACACTATAGGAATCTCTTCCATGTGAAAGAGAACAAAGGCAAAAACTAATAAGGATTGGAAATTGTTGTTCTTCTGTGAGCATGTACACATGTGGGCCAGAATCTTTTCTTTTTCTACATAAACACACTTATCCACAAGTGTCTCAAAATAGTGAGAGAGAGAGAGAGAGAGAGAGAGAGAGAGAGAGAGAGAGAGAGAGATCCCCTCTTAGCTGTTTTGGGTTAGTTTTGCTTGTGTCAAGATAATATGCTTCTTCTTCTTTTTTTAAGGTTTATTTCATTGTTTTTGGCAGAGAGAGAGACAGAGAGAGAGAGAGAGATACAGAGAGAAGGGGGAGGGCCCAGAGAAGTCTCCATAGTTGTACACCGTCAGTTTTTGACATGGTTTCATTCCACACAGGTGGGGGCCATGCAGGGTGGGAACTGGGTTAGGGGTCTCTCTCATGGGAAGCTCTCCCCAGTTCAGCATATGGGTCCACATGGGCTGGGCCCCAGACTTGATCCTGGGTCCCAGGGCTGCCAGGTGAGCTCTTAACCCGCTGAGCCATCCTGGCTTCCCCTGGATAACTATATTTCTGTATTTTTAAAAATATTAGTATGGGGGAAGCCGGGATGGCTCAGTGGGTTAGGCGCTCACTTTGCATCTCCGGGGACCGAGGATCAAATCCCGGCCCCGGCCTGTGCGGACCCATATGCTGAGCTGGGAGCTCCCCCGGTTCAGTTCTCTCTTGGTCTCTGTCTCTGTATCTCTCCCTCTCTCTGTCAAAAATAAAAATAAATAAAAATATATTAAAAAAATATTAGTATGAAATAATATAATACACAATGTCCACTCTTGTGAGGAAGCCGTAAATTTCTTTTAGTCTTAGACTTATATACCTATTGTGGCTCCTCAAAAGAAAAGTAATTCATAAGAGCAAAGAATAAGTG
>PVKE010046115.1:0-12372 GCA_004027555.1 Craseonycteris thonglongyai | reverse complement strand
ACAGAATGTCCTATAAAGGCACTGTACCTTTTAGCCCATTGGATGTGCTCTAATACAGTCAATTTAGCTACTATGCATGTGTCCTGATACAGCAGCTTTGGCTACACAGAACGTTCCTGTGCTGCAACTGTATGTACCACGGTGAGCCAATCACAACAAGCAAAGGTTCAAAGGCTATAATAGACCGCCTCTCTGACTCGGGCCAATCTGAGCAGGCTTTTTACTAGAACACAGTGTAGCTTCGGGTACAGAACATGTATAATTTGCATGCATAAAAAGCCTGCTCGGATTGGCTGAGTTAGAGAGGCGGTCCGAGCAGCCTTGCAGTGATTGGTGCAGGATCGAGTTGGAAAATTCGTTTAGCGGCATATCCAGACGATTTTCGGGATATACTCGGCGTATAAGACGACCCCTGATTTTCGGTTGACTATTTTTCATTTAAAAAGTCGTCTTATACGCCGGAAAATACGGTAATTTATTTACATTGAAAGTAACTTGTTTGGGACTCTCTGAACTGCCTGGGCTTGGATGTCTATTTCTTTCTCAAGGTTAGGGAAGTTTTCTGTCACTATTTCTTCAAATCGGTTTTCAATTCCTGGCCCTCTCTTCTCCTTCTGGTATCCCTCTGAGGCCAATGTTGGTATGCTTGATGTTGTCCCAGATGCCCATTAAAGTCTCCTCATATTTTTTGTGTTTTTTCTTTTCGCTGTTCTGATTGGGTGTTTCCTCTTACCTTATCTTCTAAATCACTGATTTGATTCTCTGCTTCATCTAATCTAATGTTGATTCCCTGTAATGTATTTTTTATTTCAGTTATTTTATTGTTTATTTCTGACTGGTTCTTTTTTGGTTGTTTTTTTTTTTTAGTCTTCATTTACGTTTCTATCACTTTATTGAAGTTCTCCCTGAGATCATTGAGCATCCTTATAACCAGTGTTTTGAACTTTGCATCTGGTAGATTTCTTGTTTTTATTTCATTTCATTCTTTTTCTGGAACATTGTCCTCTTCTTTTATTTGGGATATTTTTCTTTGCCTCCGCATTTTGGCTGCCTCCCTCTTTTTGTTTCTATGCATTAGGTAGGTATGCTCTATCTCCTAGTCTTAGTAGAGTGACCTTATATAGGAGGTGTCCTATGGGGTCCAGTGGCACAGTCTCCGTGGTCACCAGAGCTGGGTTCTCCAGGTATGTACTTTGTGTGGGCTGTGTGGGCCCTCTTACTAAAGTGGAGCCTTGGTGCTGTTTGCACATCAGTGGGAGCTATAGACCCTCAGGCTGAGTGGCTGGGAGGACTGGCTGTGACAACAGTGGAGAACCTGTTGTACGGGGGCTGGCCCTGTGGAGCAGGGTTCGCTTGAACAGGGCTCTGACACCTGCTTAGTTTGCCTTTTGGCTGTATCATGCTTGGAAGTGGCCAGGACATGCTCCAACTGAATCTGCAGCTGGCCAAACAGGTGTTACAGCCCTGGGGCTTCCTCAGTGGGGCCCTGCTACAGGCCAAGTTCAGCTACAACAGATTGCCTTGCTCAGGACCACCTGGCATGAGCCACGGAACAGTTTGCAGGTGGCCACCACCTGCGCTGGGCTTGGAGGTGCCTTCAGAGGCCAGTCCACGAACTTGAGCCCAGCTGCTGCTAGTGCTGGGCTTAGGGATGCTCAGCAAGAGGTACAGGGTGTGCCAAAGCCAGATGCTGCATGTCTGGGTTTTGTGAATCTTTGAGAGATCTTCAGAAAGTCTGCAGCAGGAGCCAACACCGGCCATTTATACAGCAAAGCCACTGCAAGTGGCTTCGGTGTGCCAGGAAGTTGGGTGAAGTGGGGGCTCAGGGAATCACCAGGGTTTGGCCCATGAATGGTGTTATTTGGGGTGATAGAGACTCGGCTACTTTGGCAGCCTGTGTGTGCGTTCAGGAAAGGGGCGAGCTCAACAAAGAAACAAAGGCATTTGTTAGCTCCTCTGGAAGAAAGCTGCCTCTTGAGCCATCACCTTAAGCCAGACAACTCAGTTTCTCCCTGTGTGTTCCTGGTGCCTTTTGAGCTGCTTCCCCAGTGCTGGGGCTCAGAGTGAGTGAGCCACTCAACAGGTAAGTTCATGAATGGGCCCTGAAAGGGGGACACCTTGGACTTTAGCCCCTCTTGTTTCACTGATCCACAGTCGTGCTGGTTCTCACAGCCAGAAGTCATGGGGATTTCTCTTGCCAGCATTGGAACCCTGAGCTGGGGATCCCGTGTGAGGCTGGGACCCCTTGCTCCTCTGGGAGAGGGACCCCCAGAGCCACACTATTCCTCCCTATTTTTAATGGTCGCAGTGAGTGTGGGACCAGTGTGTTCCGTATCTCCTGTGTGTCCGTAGGTGCAGGGCTTTGGTTCAGCTAGGCTGTAAGCGATCCTCAGTGATGGTTGTTGCAGTTTGCTTGTAATTGATGTGGAGACAAACACAGCATTTACCTCCTCTGCCATCTTGACTGAAAAATGTCAATGTTCATTCTTTATAGGTTGCTTCAAAGAGAACTCCAGAGTGCACAATAGGATTAAATGAAAGATTTGAAAAACAGGACCATGGTTCACTATGGTTGAGAAAGTGTCAAAGCAGCCACCATGTTTCTAAGGGCCGACCTTCAGAGGGAGGTCATAGTGGTGAGACCATGAGGAGTCTGAGAAAATGTTAAGTCAGTGACCAGAAAGGCACCTCCCACTGGTTTAAACAAAACAACACACATATGAGAGCTTATGCTGTCTTTCCTTTTCCACAGCTTCTCCTTTGGTATGACATGTTAATTCTAAATACCCA
Source organism: Craseonycteris thonglongyai (assembly GCA_004027555.1). Lineage (NCBI taxonomy): Eukaryota > Metazoa > Chordata > Mammalia > Chiroptera > Craseonycteridae > Craseonycteris > Craseonycteris thonglongyai. Next base: position 9,582 of record PVKE010046115.1, on the reverse strand, counting down.
CCAAGACATCTGGGTCTAGTGAGGGCAGACTCGTTTGTAGCAGACAATCATCCTTCTGAGAAATATGAGAAAACTGAACAGCTGTATTAAGATATACACACTCGCATTATCTGCTTGAAGCCTTCAGAGAGATGGATAGGAGGGTCAGATGACTGAAGAGAGGGGAAGAAAAGTGAATGAGTGTAACCTTCAGAGCCACTTTCCCCTGCAGTCATTTGCCAATTTGTAACTGAGAGTTGAGAAGCGTCAACTCAGATCAGGGCTTGGGAGACAAAAGTGGAATGCAGAGATCATAACCTAGTTCACAATTCAGGATTACAGTTGGGACTCCTAAATAGTTACTCTTTTATAGTGATGACAGAACAGAAATAGACCAGCCTACACTCCAGCTAAACTGAGCTTCAAACTAGCTCAATTTCAACTTCAGACTACATTAAGGTGAATTTCCCTTACTGCCTAAATGTCTCTAGAATTTTTCATGCCCTATGTTCAACATCCACTTACAAATTTACCAGGTTATAGGAAATAAGAACCAATGACTAATAAGAAAAAAAAGAAAAAAAGATACTAGTAAATGTCCTTAGCAGTTTCAGATATTCAGCTATTTCAGGTTCACCTTGTATCAGCATGTTAGTATTCTACTTCCCTCAGCCTCTCTAGGACTGCTGAGGTGTTCAAGGTGATGTGAGGTCCTCAGTTCACATAATAATTCATACTAATTATGAACATGACATGTCTTTCAGCTCCTCAACCATTTGATGAAACTTTAGTGCTTCTAAGCAAATAACTAGTTAGTTGTCAAACCCAAAAGAGATGGTGGGAATTTCAAGCCAAGTAGCACTGAAGAATGTTGATAAAATGGCAATATCTGAGGGCATATTTGGGGGCAGGAAAGGTACTCTGGGGGGTCTTCTAATGCAGGGGTCCCCAATCCTGTTAGGAAGCAGGCTGCGCAGCAGGAGGTGAGTGGCAGGTAAGCAAGCAGTTTCATCTGTATTTACAGCCTCTCCCCACTGCTCACTTTGCTGCCTGACCTCTGCCTCCTGTTAGCGGCAAGGGATTAGTTGTATAATTATTTCACGATATATTTCAGTGAGATAATAGTAAAAATAAAGTGCACAATAAATGTAATGCACTTGAACCATTCAGAAACCACTTCCCCTTCTCCCCCAACTCCCACCCCGGTCCACGGAAAAACTGTCTTCAATGAAACTGGTCCCTGGTGCCAAAAGGGTTGGGGACCGCTGTTCTCGTGGCTTTATGTGGGCAAGTATCTGGCCTAACTAAATGGACAGTTAATTGGTAGCAAGCATAATTAATCACTGGCCCATATGATTTGGTTTCTATCCGATCTGCGTAGTGTAGCTGCTCTGTACTTGGAGACCCTTCCTGTATTTCAGGCAGGTCTGTTGTTTTTAAAACACTGATGTGTTACAATGTGCTTTCAGTGAAGCAACCGCACATCTGTGGACTGTGCCACAGCCAGTGCCAAATTCAAAAGGGCTTGATTGCTGACATGAGGGAAAAAATGAAGATTAATTTCTGTTCACCGGGCTCAGATGAAGGCAGCTGTTGCTTCAGGAATCTGGGAATCTGAAAAAGACAAAGTACACTGGGCTCTTGGTTTTATTTTTTAGAAAAAGGTGAGAGGGCATAAAATAATATTTCTAGGCCCAGTTAAGGAAGACAAGAAATTCTTTCTTTAGTTAGTTAGTTAGTTAGTTTCGGTAAGTTATAGTGTTGAAACATAACAGAAGAAGAGGAAAAGCGAGAAATTGAATTGGAGGATCGAACAGTTGGGCCCCACAGAGCTATTGTTCTATTGGTGTTGACATTACAAATTCTCATCTTTGGGTGTTTGTAAAGTGCAGTTAGACCTGAAACAAAATATATTCAACTTTAGCCAGCAAGCAATTTCAAAAAAAAATTTTTTTTGAATAATATACCTTCAATCATTTTTAACTCTTGGCCTTGAAAATTGCTCTGTCACCAACTATCCTCAATGTGCCCAACCTCATTTGACCTGAGATTGAAGTTGATTCCGTTCAGATATATTTTTGGGATATATAAAACTGTGATAAAACGCTCTTCAAAGGTAGTCATTTGGAGAAATGTAGACATTAAGTTTCATCACTCTTTTGAGGGTATACGATCTTTAAAATAGATTTACTACTGTGTGATGCTTAAATTAAGGAGTTTTAGTACATACTGTTAAGTCCTGAACTTCATTTGTGTAATGCTCAGCATTTTAAGGGTATAAAATTAAGGTCCTAAATTCAGATCTCAGTAGGCAATATTCACTAAGTAAAACAGTTTTAATGCTAGCACAATGGCCAGCATGGTGTAGATCGAGTACTATTTACTGGATCGATCAACCCTGCCTTTATCCAATATTGTTACATAAATGTTGCAGCATCTTATTGATTTTGTCTGAGATGCAGAATAGAAAAAGATGGGTAGGCATCAATAGAATGGAAATGGAAGAGATAGTTAAAGAAAGAACCAGAAAGATAAAAAGGGGGGAAACATAAGAGATGGCATAGGTAACCCAGAAGCAGAGTCATATGAAGATCTATAATTTATTCAGTGGACATTATGCTGCCACATTAAACTGTTAATTCATTTATTTATCAAATAATCACTGAACTCTTCTAAATACTCAGGATATGGCAGTGAGCAAAACAAATAAAAAATTCCTGCCCAGCCACCCAAGTGAGCTTTGAGGGGTAAATGGATAAGCAAACCGTGGTTTACACATGCAGTGGAGTGTCGTTCAGCCTTAAAAAGAAAGGAAATTCTATGATAGGGTACGACGTGGATGAACCATGAGAACATTGTGCTATGTGAAATAAACCAGTCCCCAAAAGACAAAAACTATATGATTCCACAGACGAGGTGGCTTAAACAGCAGAACTTTATTTCTTCATCGTTCTAGAGGCTCACAATGTAAGATCACAGTGTCAGCTTGTTGGTTTCATTTTGAGATCATTTTCCGCGGTTTGGAGATATCTGGCTTGTCCTGAAGGTCTTTGTTCTGTGCCTGGCTGAGTTCTAAGCTCCTCTTCTTATAAGGACACCAGCCATATTGAATGAACTCATTTTACCTTAATTACCTCCTTACAGGCCCTGTCTCCAAACACTCACAGTCTCAGGTGCTAAGGGTTAGGACTTCAATATATGAATTGGGGGGGACACAATTCAACCCATAATATCAGCCTTATTCATGAAATAATTTCCTTTTTTTAAGATAAACCAAGGCCTATTAAAAATGTTAAGAGTTTATTGGAACAAAAATGAATTCGAATTGGGCAACACCAAACCAGAAGTGTTTAGGAGCAGTCCACAGACAGGAACTAGAGGCAAGATTCTTACAGAGAAGACGTGGAAGCAAAGTAAAGAAACTGTTTGACTAGCTACAGCTTAAATGATTATATTCTTTGGGAAAGCTTCATTGGCCGTTTGTGACTGGTTATCCTTCTCAGCCTTGAAGCACTTACAGGAATTGAACCTGGCTTTGGTTTTGGTTTGCTGAAGTAGGTGGCCAAGCCAGTCCAACCACCTCTGTCTAAAGGCTTCCTTGCTTGCTTATGCTAACACCTGGTACGCAAGATGACCACATATCCTGGTTTGCCTCATACAGTCCATTTATGCCTGGTATTGGCATAAATATGCGTGTTCCCCTCTCTCAAAAGTATGGGTGGTTAGGTAACAAATTTGTGGCCACTTATTCATAAGAAACCCATGATTTCTTTTTTTTTTTTTTCCTAAAAGACTGATGAGCCATTCCTCAGCAGATATAAATGGATTATATTCTGCTATTTAACAAATTAATGACTGGGGACAGTAAGAATGCATGCTGCAAAGCATCATACTAGTAAAACTCAATTCCATTTGACAAACATTTATTGTCAGCCATGCCCAGGTGCTGTGCAGGATGCTAAGGATGAAGCAATGAACAAAATAATTCTACTCCTTACCCTCATGGAGCTTCTAGTACAGCTCACAGAAGATAGCTGTGAGCAATCAAATACAGGGTATACTAGAAAAATGTGAGAGAAGACATACAAGAAGAGAGAGTAATAGAAATAATAGAAGTTCCTAAAAATAGAGCAAATAAAACAATCCACCGTCCAGGCTATTGTTAGGGAGGTATGCAACTTAAAAATAAAATGAGACCAGAAATTGAAGGTCCTGACTGTGACCCATGAAAAAAAGTAGCTAAAATTGCCAAGATATAAGGAGGAAGAAATAATGACTTAAGTGGCCTGGTTTTTTAACAAGGGTTAAATTTTAGACAAAATTTTGTATGCGTGAATGAAGATGCATTTTTCTGGTGCAAAGATTTTGAAAAAAGCAAGAACATCATTTTTCTCAATGAGATCTCTGACTCCATAATATGTATAATCATTATATCGTAGTAGAGGGTGCTTTTCACAATTTTTAAAGTCACTTTTTAGAAGAAAATTCTTAAAATGGAAATCTGTTAAGGACTTAGGTATGCCCTAGGAAAAAAAATACCTATCTTAAATATAACCATAATTCTCTAATTGTTTTTTTAATTCTCCATGGTCACCATTTGTTTTAGCATCCAACCTTGGTGATGGTAGATGGTAGGAAAACTAGTCCCATTTCCCATGGTGTTTGTGACAGATGGGTACGTGTGTGGAGCAAATCACTTCTCCACTCTGGTTACGGTTTCCTTCAGTGAATACTAGGCTTTGCTGAATCTCTGAAGGAATTTTACCAAAGCCAAGCTAACTCCAAATTGGGCATCAGGAATCACTGCTCTTGAGGGCTCTCATCTCTGCCCTTTTAGGAAGATTTCCTAACACCGTCCCCACGCTTTGAGACCCACGCTGCTGACAGCAGTTTCCTCTCTTCCATATCACTTCTCTGTCATCCTTCTCCTCAGTCTCAGACCCCATCAATCCTCCGACCTCCTCCAGCTCAAAATCCTACCTTGGTGAAGATGCCACTCAGCCTACATGTGTCCTTCTGTTTCCCATTACTTATGAGAGAAGTTCAGTTAGTCACAGTGCCCACTCTCCTTCCAGAAGAGGCCTTGCTTTGGCGTGATCTCCTCACCAAAACAGTAGCCCCCCACTGTGCCCTATTACGTGAAAACAGCTGCCTTTTGTTTTTTTTTTAAGTGCCACTTTTTTCTTTCCGCAAAAATTTAAGTAAACAAAAAGAGAAAAATATAGTGAGCTGAGAGAGCAAGTAATGACGGAACAAGAAGAAATTACAAGACTAAGACAAGGGTGGAATGTGATTGATTATTTGTTAATTGTTAGACCTCAAGCTGGGCTCAATTCCACTCTGTCCTCAGATTAGACTCAGGAAGCAGGGCTCAGAGGAAGCGAGGAGGGACAGCCAAAAGAACAGGAACCGATTCTTCACTGTTGAGTTTGTGACACAGAAGCAAACAGTGGTGATGAGTGACCCGGTTTGATTATTTAAATGTTTTTGAAATTAGCATAATAAAAGTTCTAATGTTACAAAACTAAAAAAGAAATAAGTCTAGATAGCAAATGCAATCACAAACAATAGACCCTCCCCCCAGAAAGTATGCCCTTAAAGTGAAGCAAAATAGAATGACATACGACAGGACTAGCATAGCAATTATTTCTGTGAACGATGAAGTCTAAATCACTCACCCAAAATTGTATATTTTATGTCAATAAAGACAAAAGGCAGTGATTTGTAGTAATTATGAAATAACACTAAAGCTGGGAAAATGAAAAAAAATGCATGTAAATTTGAAGTGGGATTTAAAGCAAATATAGTAATAATAGCTAATATTTGTACAGTACTGATTTTATGCACATGTTTTAAGTACATCTCTTAAATATTTAATTTTCATAGAGACTCTATGAAGCAAATACTGTTATTGTTTCCATTTTTTAGATAATGAAACTGAGGCGCCAAAAGGCTAGGCAGTTTGATCACATATAAATAGTGGGCCTAGGATTTGAACCCCAGCAGCTCTCTGCAAATTACTGATTTTAGTTCAATACTACTGTGTCAAATTCAGAATAAAACAAGAACATAGAGAAAAACGACTAATCAGTGATTGGAAAGGAGTGATATTTCTCAAAATTTATAAACAGAAATTATTCATGTTAAGTACACATTGTTTGCATACCAAAATTGCCTATATAACAGAAAATAAAGACCTACCGGTATATAAGTCCAAAGTGCAGAAAATTTGAAGACTATATTTTCAGGTCACTATTCAGTGAATCTAGGAAATAGTAAATTTAAGCAAAGAAAGTTGACTTGCTTGCAATTAAAAAAATTCTCTGAAATAACAGCTAAGCCAAGAAACCAAGAAACATTAAAACAAGACTAAATCAAGAAAACAATGATAGGCTGTTTCTGAAATGATAAAAATTTAACCTATGTATAAATTAAAGCTCTATAGAATAAAGCTTTTATGGAAGTCAATATAACAGTTTTAAAAATATTTTTAATGTGATTAAAATGTAGAAAATAAGTTAAGCAAGTATTTAACTTATTTTCTTGGGAAGATAATTTTTAATTGCTGGAAAGGAAAATTTAAGAAAGTTATAAAAACAAGATAAAATTGCTATCAAATACAATTTTACAGGGAAGAAATATGCCATATGCCTTTAGCTATGTTTCTAATTATATGAAAATTCTGCACAGGTTTTATGTAGGTTGTGATCATTGGTGAATGTGTTTTTCTTCTGAAAGCACCTATGTGGGTAATATCCCAATATTCTTTCAAAATTTCTTACTAAAGTCTTATTAATGACATATATTTGGGGAAAACTGGATAGAAATTTTCCAAATTTCTATTCCAATGATTAAAAAAATGTATTTCTTTTTCTGCTTTACAACTATTTTCCAACTAGGTCCAGCTTACATTTTGCTATTTGAGAAAAAAATAACTAAACCTGACAAGTTTCCATTGAAGTTCTAAGAAATAAAAATAGATTACTTAATCCTAAAAGCTAAGAACTTACTGACAAGCAAGTACTTATTAGCTAAGAGACATTTACAAATTTACAGTGGAGAAAAGAGCAGACACACCTTAATCAAATAATTAAAGTTAACATAACCGGCAATGGAACAAAGCAAAAACGTGTCTGCTGACATGATGTACTAATAACACAATATTAATTCTGTGTCGCTGCTGCCAAAGGTGATACCTGAATCTAATCATGAGAAACCATCAGATAAACTCACATTGAAGAGACATTCTATAAGATAACTGGCTGTCCTTTTCAAAAAAGGTAAGCTTGTGAAAAATGATAAAAGTCAGCAATGGTTCTAGCTTAACAGAGACAAAAGGCACATAATAGACATCATTGGGCACAGTTTGAGTCAGATATACAGATTAGATTATGTTAATTTGCTGATGTTGATAATTGTAAAAGAGAAAGTTATATAAGAGAGATGTAATTGTGTAAGAGAATGCCCTCAAACAATCCTTGCTAAAGGAATACTTCAGACAGAAGGAGAGTAATCTTAGAGGAAGGATCTGACATGAACAAAGAAATCAGGAGCCAAGAGTTTGCTAAACAAACACTGATGGGAACATGACAAGAGCATTACTATGTTGTGGGACAAAAGGATAATCACAAAGAACTAAGATGCTCAACAATATCAAGTATGTCAGATGTGTTTGGAGATTTACGATCTCTGCATTGTTTGGGAGGTTGATAAGTATATTTGTTGATTTCAGCCTTGAAGAAGCTAAGTACTCATGATAGAAAGGTAAAGGCAACTGCTAAAGGAATAGGAATGTGCTATATAATTCTCCAAGTGGATAATGAGGAGATATGCAATAAAAAAAAAAATATATATATAAAGCAAGAAGGAAGAAAAATAAGCAACATTGAAAGCAGCAACAAAACCACAGGAATAAATTTAAAATATTAATAATTACTGTGGATCTAAATGAAGCAAATTCGCCAGTTGAAAAATTGGTAGCCAGAAATCCTGAAAAGCAAAGAGTAGAAAAAGACATTTTTAACTGAACAAAAGCTAGTGTACTTATTTTAGTGTCATACAAGGGAAATTTAAAAGTTAAAGGATGGCAAAAGATATTCCTAAACAAATGAAAATTGGTATACTTACATTAGCATCATACAAAGAAGACTTTAAGGTATAAAAAGACATCATTAAAGACAAACAAGATCAGAATATCACGTTAAAAAGTATAAATCCACCATATTTTGAACTTAGATGTGTCAAAAAACAAAACTTCAAAACCTATCAAGCAAGAATTGATAGATCTGTGAAAGAAGTAGACAAATTCAAAATACAATGGGATGTTTAATCATATTTCTCAGTAGCAGATGAATCAAGCTTACAAAAAAATGCATATATTTATTTGAAATGTAGACTAATGGTTCTGTTTAAATGTCATTATGGTTGTAAGCTTTCACATAAGCTGACTGTAACAGACTTTAAAAACATACTCTGGATGGCAGTAAAAAAGTAAGCAAGTAACTTATAACACAGTACCATTTCAGACATAATTCTTTTATAGTTAACAGTTGTTGAAAGATGGATTTGGGCATCATTTATGATTACAGTGGTACCTTGGTACTCGTCATGAATTGGTTTTGGGGGGCACGATGAGTACCAAACAAACATCAACTACCGGGACAAAATGTTCACATCAAAATATGTCGAGTCGAAAATTCAACATGTTTTGAAGCAGTTGAGTACCAAGGTACAACTGTGTATCAACATCCATAGAGGCTGCCTATCACAGACATGAAGAGCACTGTGAAAGAAGCTTTTTCATATTTCGTAGTTTGCTATTTTAGTTATGAATGAATGTGAGTTACGAGAGCCAAACTGAGTCTTAGCCACTACTTTGAATCAAAGGGTCTCTTGCATTTCTGCGGGTCTTTCCTTTGCAGGTAGGAGTAGAAACTGTCACCAGGTTCTTCGTGTCATACATTCATGTGTGATGGCTAGTCTTTATATGCCACCCAGTTTCTTTACGATGAAAGGAGTGACTTGTGTCAGGGCCAAGTGGATGAGGAAGTTCCTTTGAAAGATCACACCCTCCAGCATCTTTCATTTCTCCTCTTTACCTTGCTTCATGGGGTCCTCAATATAGAATGCTGCAACTGTGTTTCCACTGGGCTTCCAGACTGCAGCCTGCTCTCCATACCACCTAGCTCTTGGGCCATTTGAACTTCTCCAAACCTCATTTCCCACGTAGAATGGAAATCATACTATTTAATTGATGCATTATTGTGAATCTTAAATGAGAGATCATATTCAGAAAACTTTACCCAGAGACAGTAATTATTCTCCCCACCCCTCTTCTGCTACTCCTCTCAACCCTAGGACTAATTTTTCACCCATTATCATTCTATGCAAGAAGTCAGATAAGAGGACTAAGTCTTACGATCTCCGTCCAATGTCAAGGTTTGTGCAGATGTTCACCTGATCTCAGGCATCAAGTTTTCACTCTCTCAGTATCCCTGCTCTGGGTCCTAGTCTGGATGACTTAGATACTAACCTTACCAGCCAGGGAATCTACATTATGCTTTTCTTTTTATAGCAATGCTGCTGCTATTACACTGTTTTGTA
>PVKE010046114.1:0-12374 GCA_004027555.1 Craseonycteris thonglongyai | reverse complement strand
TCTTGGTTACATTTCTCCCTTTTGCTTTGTTCTTTCTAAACCTGTTCTCAGATTGCAGGCCAGAAGGTCTTTGTGTGAATGTTGACTCATCTCCTTCATTCTAATGAGGTCACTGACAGCCTAAACTGGGCGGCTGGCTGCTTCTGGGCTGGGTGTTGGGTAGCTGAGCTGTCTGGCTGTGGGACTGAGTTTCCTGGAGGAGAAGACAAGGAGGGGGACCTTCTTCTTATTATTCCAAGGGGCCCAAAGGCTGGATCTTTGATACTGCAGGACTGCGTATCCTCAAGTGACTGGATCTCTTCTGCCTACCCCTACAGTCTCTAAATACCTACTCTGTAATGAGGTCACCCATCTGTCTTCTATCTTACTCTCTCAGGTTCATGTTAAATCCTCATGTGGAAATATGCATGTTACTCGTTAAAATATTAACTTTAATTTGGCTTCTTATCACAAAGATGCTTGATAGAAATTAGCTAGGATCACTTTTAATGAAGAAGAATAAATAAGGCTTTGGAATAGTTGAGGAAGACAAGCCTTGGTCAGGTTAAGGAATAGAAAATCTAGGATGCAATCTATGGGAGCCTGGGGCAGGGTACCTGCTAGTGGATGGTGGATTTGAACAAAGCCTACTACCTCTCTGAATCTAGGAATCTCAGCTGTAAAATGAGGAAATAAAATGTTCTTAGGTTAAGTGATATTAGCAGTTATAGACAAACAACAAGGAAGAGGAATAGATCAATATATTGACTAGTAAGCAGCTTGGTAGGTCAGATAATGAAGCAAGCTATGAAGGAAGTGTTACTGTGTGTGCATGCACATGCATATGAGTGTGCATGATTAAATTACTTCTAATCATGCAACATAGAGATAAGCAGCCATGGGAACAGGGAGAGAAGCAGGAGTAGGGTGATGGTAAAGAAAAAGGGCAAAATTCTACCCAAATCAAGCAATTGAAGTTAATAAAGGTGGTTAATATATAATGTAATATAATACATATGTATGCATATACATGTATAGGCACATACGTATGTAGGTATTACACACACACACATTTATTATACAGTAGACTCTCCATTTACTGGGAGTCAAGCAACTGGCACTCTCAAGCAACCAGGGGAAAAAAACCAAAGAAGTAATACTACATTTATCCAGCATAGGTGCTGGTTAACTAAGAGACTACTGTGTTTATATACGCAAAGCATAAATGAATAGACAGATTGGGTAAAGGTGATGCATGAAAAGATGTGGGCTTGAAAAACGTCTCCACAATGAAATGAAGCCCTGTGTATTAGCCTGTGTCTCAGGTAGCATCAATGTGGACAACACTGCTCTCTCTCCTAGTCCATGAGCATAACACATCTCCCCTTACTTAAGTCGTCCTTTTGTGACATTTTATAGTTTTCAGAATGCAGGTCTTGCACGTCTTTCATTAAATTTATTCCTAAGTATTTTATTTTTTAATTTTAGTTTACATGATGTCATTTGTTAACTTTACTTTGAGTGTTCATTGCCACAACCAAAAATGCAAGAGATTTTTATCTTCACACTGTATTATCCTATCTTGCTAAATTAGTTTTCCTAGCCCATAGATAGCCTCCTTAAGAATTTTTGGGTATACTCTGTGTTTTGTTTTGTTTTTAAGATTTATTTTATTGTTTTTGACAGATACAGAGAGAGACAGAGAGAAGGGGGATGGCCCAGAGCAGTCTCCATAGTTGTAAGTCATCAGTTTTTGACATGGTTTCATTCCACACAGGTGGGCGGGGGCCAGGCAGGGCAGGAAGTGGGCTGGGGGCCTCCTGCATGGGAGGCACGCCCCCTTGAACAAGGGGCTGAACTGGGGAGCAAGAACCAAACTGAGGGTCTCCCACATGGGCAGCACACCCCATTTCAGTATATGAGTCCACATAGACAAGGCCGGGATTCGATCCTCAGTCCCAGGGGCTGCAAAGCGAGTGCTTAACTCACTGAGCCATCCTGGCTTCCCTGTTTTTTGGTATACTCTTATATTTGTGTTTTCAGCAAATGAAGAAAGCTTTATACCTTTCGTTTAAGCTTTTAGAACTTTTATTTATTTTCTTTATTGATTGCAGAATCGAGGACTTCCATATAATTATAAATAGAAGTAGTTAGAATGGACATACTTTCTTTGTTAATATTTGTTAGAAAGCATTGAGATTTCATCATTGGTATGATGTCAGATGCAAGTTTTCACTAATGTTCTTAATCTGACTGAGGAATTTTCTTTTGTTCTTAGTTTGGTGAGGGTTTTTATGATGAACACACGTTGAACTTTTTTTTTTTTTTTTTTTAAGATTTATTGTTTTTGACAGAGAGAAGGGGAAGGGCCCAGAGCAGTCTTCATAGTTGTAGGTCATCAGTTTTGACATAATCTTGTTCTACACAAGTGGGCAGGGGCCACGCAGGGTGGGAACTGGACTGGTGGCTCCCACATAGGAGGCATGTCCCCTCGAGCCAGAGGCTGAACCAAGATGGTAAGAACTGAACTAAGGGCCTCCCACATGGGAAGCACACCCCAGTTCAGCATATGGGTCCACATGGGCTGAAGTTGGGATTCACTCCTCGATACTCATGGCTGCAAAGTGAGTGCTTAACTTGCTGAGCCATCCCAGCTTCCCCATGAACTTTTTTCAAGTGAATTTTTTTTGCATCTATTCAAAAGATTAAATGTTTTTCTCCTTTACGCTGCTAGTACAGTGCATGGTATGTTTTGGAATTTCAAATATTAAACCAGTCATTCTATTCCCAGAAAAAAACATACTTTATCATGATGTGTTATCCTTTTTATATATTGTTACATTTATTTTATTAAAATTTTGTTTAGGATTTTTGCATCTACATTTATGAGATTTATTTGTTCTTTCTTCATATGGTGTTATTGTTTGTTTTTATTATCAGTGTACTGCTGACCACATAAAATTAATGGGTAAGTTCTCTCTTCTTTTTATCTGATAGGTCTGTGTAGGATTGTTTTCTAATGGTTGATAGAATGCATAAGTAAAACTAACTGGGCCTGGAGTTTTCATTGTGAAAGATTTTCAATTATGAAATAAAAAATTTTACATGATATTGGGCTATTCAAATTTTCCGTTTTTTAAAGTAAGTTTGTATCTTTCAAAAACTGGTCTATTTGGGGAAGCTGGGATGGCTCAGCAGGTTAAGTGCTCGCTTTGCAGCCCCGGAGCCCAAGGGTCGAATCCTGGCCCTGAACCAGGCAGACCCATATGCTGAAATGGGGTTCAATGAACTCTGCTCTTACTAGTTTCTTTGGATGAGACCTAAATCATTTACTTTGGGTCTTGCTTCTTTTCTAAAATGAATATTTAGTTTAATGTTTATTTTTCTTGAAGCATAGTTTTAACTACATTCTTCATATTTTGATATGTTATATATATACCACTTAGTTAAAAATATTTTTAGTTTCCAATGCGATTACCTTTTCAACTCATAGATTATTTAGAACTGTGGTTCTCAGCTAGGGTACATTTATATCCCTCACTCACCGAAAGCATATTTGTCAACGTCTGGAGACATTTTTGGTTGTCACAACTGGAGGAATGCAACTGGCATTAGTGAGTAGATCCAAGGATTCTGCTGTTTCCTACAGTGCACAAGGATAACCCCCACAACGATTAATGTTTCAGTGTAGATTGAAACACTGATATAAAACTGTGTAGTTTAATTTTTCTGGTTATTTATTGCTATTGATTTTTAATTTTACTCTATTGTGGTTAAAGAACAAAATTGATATGATTTTAATCTTTTAAAATTTAGTGATTCTTGTTGTATGGCCCAGTATATGATCTAGTCTGGTGAACACACTGTGTGCACTTGAAAAGAATATGTGTTCTGCAGTTGGTGAATTTAATGTTCTATAAATATCAATTAGGTCAAGGTGGTTGATAGTGTTGCTCATTTTGTCTGTGAGTTTGCTGATTTTATTTGTCTCATCTATTAATTACTGAGAGAGAAGTGTTAACATCCCTAAATATGATAATGGAATTGTTTTTTTCTCCCTTTAATTCTGGCAAATTTTACTTTAAGTATTTTGAAGCTTGTATTAGGTGCATTATGATTGTTATCTTCCTGATGAATTGACCTTTTTATTCTTATAAAATGTTTCTCTTTATCTCTAAAATACTTTGTCTTGGAATATATTTTATTTGATATTACTATAACCACTTCAACTTTATTCTGCCAATTTTTGAATAGTATATACTTTCTCTTCCATTTACTTTTAGCCTCTGTGTGTCTTCTAAAGAAAGCATATCGCTGTTGCCCTACCTCAGGCCATCGTAACAAAATACCATCGATTGGGTTGCTTATGCTACAGAAATGTACTTTTCTCATTGTTCAGGATGCTGGAAAGTCCAAGATCAAGGTGCTGGCTCAGTCAGTTCTTGGTGAGGTCTTGTCCTGGCTTTCAGTGGCCACCGTCTTGCTCTAGGTTCATATGGTGGAGAAAGAGTGAACCTCTGTTGTCTCCTGTTATAAGAACAACAATCTTATAGGATTATAGCTCTACCCTTATGATATCATTTAACCTCGATTATTTCCTATTCCAAATGCAGCCATACCATGGGTTTAGGGCTTCAACAAATAAATTTGGTGGGGGGCACAATTCAGTTCATAGCAGCTTGGGTCTTGTTTTTTAATCCATTTTTATAATTTCTGCTTTTTAATTGAAGTTTCAGTTTACTAACCTTTCATGTAATTATTGATATCTTTGGGCTTGTGTTTATTATTTTACAATTTTTTACATCTCTCTATTTGTTTGTTTTTCTCTTTTTTCCTGTCCCCCTCTTTTTGCATTACTTAAATATATTTAAATTTTTCATTTTAATTTTTAAAATTTAAGTTATGCCTCTATGCACTACTTTTAGTGATTGTTCTGGGATTATAATATGCTTTTTTAATCTTTTCATAGTACACTTAAATTACTATCTTTCTACTGAAAAATATAGGAACTTTGCAACTATATTATAGGTCCCTATCTCCTTCACCTTTCTTCTTCATGTTATAACTATTGTATGTTTCTTATCCACAAAGGTTATAAATCCCACAAGAAAACTGTTATAATTTTTTCTTTCAAAGTCTTATGTATCCTAAAGAAATTAAGAGAATAAAAGCAAAAAGCATTTAATCAATTATTTTGCCAGATAATTACCACTTCCAATGCTTTCTGTTTCTTTTTAAGGGTGCTTCTTTATATCTGATAATATTTTTATTCAGGATGAAGAAATATATATATGTATATGTATGTATGTATGTAAAGTGTATATGTGTGTGTGTGTGTGTATATATATATATATATATTAGTGAGAGTCTACTGGTAAAGAAATCTATATTTTTACCATCACTCCTGAAGGATACTTTTTTCTGGATATAAAATTCTGGTTTTGCAGTTGTTTTTTTTTAAATTACTTTAAAGATGTTTTTATTCTCTTCTAGTCTTCATAGTTTCTGATGATGAATCAACTGTAATCATTGTTTCACTGTATCTAATTTGACATTTTTTTTCTTGCTTTTCTTGGATTTTCAACAGTTTAACTATGGTATGCTTTGTATGGCTTTCTTCATGTTTATTCTGCCTCACAGTCACTGAACATCTTAGTATGGAAATTTATGTTCTTCATCCAATTGGGGACATTTTTAGCTATGATTTCTTCAAGTATGTTTTATGCCACATTTTCCTTCTTTTTGCTTTTGGCACTCCAATTATACATATTTCACAATATTTGATATAGGGATGAGCAAGCTACCTGGCTTTGCTCTGCTTCTTCTGGCACTACTGCCCGGTCTCAGAGCCCCCCTCAGCTGGTCCCGTGGTTCCTTCAAGAGCCGTTCTGAGAGCTTTAGCTGCAGATGATGCCTTCATCGGCTGCTCTGAGCAGAAGGCTGCACAAGTGATCTTTAGTGAGCCCAGTGAGCCCCACTGGACAGACACCTGTTCTCTCTACTGTAAGAGCTGGAGTTTCCCGGGGGACCCCCTTAAAAGAGCATTCTTCACTAAAACTGGTGTTTCAGATGTGTTCTCTTCGTGAACCTAATCATGTCTCTTTTCTAATGTCCACCAATTTCTTAAACTATTTGTGTCATTGATGGCATCATGTCTTAGTTTCCAGACCTGTTATAAATGTATTATTTTAATATTATGTATTCCATTAATTCACTTAAATACATGTGCTCAGCTCATCACATTGAATTTAATAATTATCACTTTTAGAGTTTAGATTTGTAGATCTCAACTAAATTTACTCTTGCAGTAAATTGTCGATTCTATTTCTCCACCTCAACAAAATATAACTCTTAAAGAACTATGTTTAGAATGCTATTAAATTATTTTAATAACCTTATGTTAAAAAGATATTTTCTTTAGGACAACCACTAGAAGAAACAACAACAACAACAACGAGCATTTAAGTTCCTTTTTCAACTAACTAAAATAATTATTTCTATTACCAGACTTATTTGGGGATATTTTGTTGCCATTCAATTGGCCATATACCTGGTTTCCCCGAAAATAAGACAGTGTCTTATCCTGTTTCCCCGAAAATAAGACAGTGTCTTATATTAATTTTTGCTCCCAAAGGTGCGCTAGGTCTTACTTTTGGGGGGGATGCCTTATACGTATTTCAGCGAGATGCAAAACTGTAAGTAGGTCTTATTTTGGGGGGATGTCTTACTTTCGGGGAAACACGGTATACTTCCTTATCTTTCAGCATTTTACTTTTGGTTTGTTTGTTTTTTAAATTTTATTGTTTGAGAGAAGAAAGAGAGAGAGAGAGAGAGGAGGAGAGGGTCCAGAGCAGTCTCCATAGTTGTGAACCATTAGTTGTGACATAGTTTCATTTGCACAGGTAGATGTGGGGCTGGGGGGAGGGAGGGAACTAACTGGGGGCCTCCCGCATGGGAGGCGAGAACCGTTGCCACCATCTCGGTGGTAACCATTTGTGCCACAGTTCAGCATATGGGTTTGTGTGGGATGGGCTGGGATTTAGTTCCCAGACGTCACAGTTGCAAGGCAAGCACTCAACCTGCTGAGCTATCCCTGAATCCCTGTTTGTTTTTTAATCTTTCTGTGTATCTGGGGCTTCTTTTTCTTTTTCTTTTTTTTCACATGATAGTAGCAACAACTGAAATTTATTCATCACTTACTATATACTATACTTTTTTCCTAGTTTCTTTGTGTTTTATTTATTTATTTATTTATTTAAATTTTCCTGTTTTCCCCTTCCCCTCACCCTCCTCCTTTTTGGCAACCATCAACTTGTTTTCTGTATCTATGATTTGGTTCTGGTTTTGTTTGTTCATTCCATACACAAGTGAAATCATATGGTATTTATCTTGCTCTGATTTATTTTATTTAGCACAATACACTCTAGGTGTGCCCAGGTTGTCACAAATAAAAACATTTCACTTTTTAATAATTTTTTGAATTTTTAAATTGTTTTTGCTTTTTGAATTGTAAATATATATATTTTTTGTTTTTGCTCTTCTCATCCAATCAGAGTAAACGGCTTTATTTCCTTTTCCATTTTCCCAAAAGTAGAAGAGATGAGGGAAAACACCATCACTTTGCATACATATGACACTTGTGAAACTTTATAATTTTTCTAAATCACCATGTCCCCAACAAGTTAGCTTGGTGAAAGAAGAGATACCAATTTGTTCCTTTGCCTTCCATTGCTAGAGTTAATGAAACCTGAAATTTATATTTAATAATTAAATTCTATAGGCTCATCAATACACTGGAAATTTTCTTAGAAAGCTTCAATTTAGCAGCTTATTTCTGTGCTCTGTTAAAATTAAAAGGACACATTCTTTTAGTGAGAACACACATTTTAGAGTAAAAGAAATCCACTCATTGTAACAGGATTATTTGAGTTTTACAGAAAGATTTTAAGTGGTTCTATAGGCAGAAATACATTAACACCAGTTTCTCAAGCCGCTCACTTCTGTCCAGGCTGAGTGACCTGAGAGTCCAGGCTGTTGGTGATGAGTGACCTTCAAAAGCAGAACCCTGTGACACGGTGCCCTTAGGCTGTTTCCCTGGAGCTGCTCATTTTAGTTCGGTCCTCTACTTAGGGAACTGTGCTGGAGGGTCCACATAGCAGTATTTCCGCCTGATTCTTTAGTGTCATTGTAAGAGATGTGATGGGATGCCATTCCTCCCGTGGTCTGGAGTATAGGCCTATGCATGCACCAGAAGAGAGAGACTGGGGAGGGGGTGCACTAACCTCCCCAGTCCCACAGCAGAGGGAGGGGCAGCGGAAGCCACCTTTTCCTCTCACAGTAATAACAACAAACAGCGTTCTAACCTCTCTGCTGGGGAACGGGGTTGCTGTTTACAGATAAACAGAGACGTGCTGCCTGTTAGGATCCCAGTAACAAAATCCAGTCAGAAGATTTAAAACACAATTGTGTTTACAGAGCAGCAGCCACATGCCAATGTCATGTTGGTGGCGGAAGGCAAAGGTCATGTTTACTGCAAGCAGAGATGCCCCCTGAATTGCCAGGGGGGCCGCCGGCAGGGATCCCGAGGAGGGGGGGCTGCCGCAGCTGCGAACCTGCCGTCCATGGATACGGATGGCCTGAACCTCCCAGCACATGGAGTAGGATCGCAGAGGCAAAGCCCTACCACTGACTGCTGTGAGTCCCAGCATGGAAGCACTGGGGTGCTGAAAGGGGCCCCCCTAGCCCCCTGAGCTGGCTCTGGTTTTCCCAGTTCCAGGAGCTTTGCTTTTGGTTGGGGAAGATCCCTTTCCAAAAAATAGGCCACAGCTGCTGAGTCATACCCGCCCCATACCCATATTTCCGTGGTTGCTATAGGACAAAGCTCCCTCCGGAGAAGACAGGCACTGACTACCCTGTGGGTCAGCTCCTCTGAAGGCAGAAGGGCGCAGGGGTTCTGCCTGATGTGCAGCCAGAGGCCTGAGACCAGCCTGGCTCTGCCCAGTGCCTTCACTGTGACATTGAGCATTTGCATCCGCTCTCAGGACCCACGTTTTGTCATCTATAAAATTGCTCTTCTGTTAGGATTAGAAAAAGGATGAAATGACTTACTAAATGGGGAGTAATTTCCAAAGTTTCTGGTGGTAGCTCTCAATACCCTATCGTTGTTGTTATTACAGGGTCATTTGGGGGGAAAGCCTCGTAACTAAGAGAATTCGGTATAAATTGGTGAGGCATAAAGACTTCCAAAGGCTCAAAGAACTAGTCCAGCTGATCGGTGCTTTGACTTCTCAGCTGGAGGGACACACAAAACAGCAGCCTGGAGGTACCCAGGGAGGGTGACCAACTCGGGCCACTTTGCCCTGGACTTTTACAGCCTCCTGTCCTGGGAAAGTCCTTGTTCCCAGGCGAACCTAGATGGTTGGTCACACTAGAGGCCAACACAAAATTGGTTAAGGAATCATTGTACTAAGTAAAGTGCCTCATGGAGCGCTTGCTCCTAGGCTGACCCTCTGTGTCCTAAAGCCCAGATTTTTGGTGGAAAAGATTTAACAAAGGATAATGGCCTTTGGCTTCATTCCTCCTTAAACTGCTTTAATTGAGCTGGCAGGGCCACTTCCACCCAGCCTGCTGGGCAAATCCCCTCCCGGCAGAGCCCAGTCACCAGGCAGATTTGTGTGGGGTGACAGGGACACAGCTGCCCTTCACTCTTCTCTTGGGGGAGACCATGCAGAGTGCCATTTGCCTTCTGGCACAGACCCCAAGGATGAAGCTGGGTCTTCCCCAAGCCTCCTGCGCATGAGTAGTGCGCAGCTGTTGCAGCCCACCCTGGAGCCCACCTCTGCGGCCCCTCCTGGACCTCATCCTCAGCATCAGGGAGAGGCCAGAGTCCCGACTTCACCAGGTCAGCTGGCCTAATGCATCCAGGCCAAGTGCTATAGCTTGTGATTTCCAACGCTCTGTCAGACGTCTGGGAGTAGCACACAGGGCCTGTGTGATGTGTCAAAGCTACAGGTAAGCATCCCCAGAACCCCTACCGTTCTTCCAACTTCCTCCTCTGAGCTCCAGGCAAGAGTAAAGAGTGACAATTATTATCTATATTGGGGGTATTCAATATAGATCTATGAGTTGAAAGACATGGTTTTGAAGTTGCACTACTTAATTTTACTTTATTGAATTATATGAACATTCTATTTCTCTATAGTGCCTGTTGTATAACAATATATACACATGCAGTACAAGGCAGCAAATACTGTCTTTGGGTAGATGAGTGTATCTGTTTCCTTTGCTGCTATAACAACTTATCATAACATTTAACAAAAAAACAAAATTTGTTTTGTTTTTAAATTTATTTAACATAAAAACAAAATTTAGTGGCATAAAATAGCACAGGCTCATTCTCTTACAGTCCTGGAGTTCAAAGTCTAAAATGGATTGGCGGGGCCACATCTGTTCCAGTGGCTCTACAGGACAATCTGTTTCCCTGACATTTCCAGCTTCCAGAGGCTGCCATGGTCCTTGGCGCATGGCTATCTCCCCTCGGACCTAGGCACCCTGGCTTCCGCCATCACATCTCCTTCTCTGCCTGGGGCAGGGACATCTGTGGGGGCCATTATTCTGCCTACGCCAATGAGAAATGCATCCAGGATGAGAGACTGACACGAATGCAATGCTGTCCCTCTGTCCTTAAATGGATGCTACCATTCCTGGGTGCAGGGCGGGTAACCCAATATGGCACAGTGCTGGCCCTGCAACATGTTGGCAACAAGGACAGACCAAGGAGAGAGAAGGAAGGTCTGCCTGGAATGGACCTGAGGGTTGCACTTCCTTGGACTGTTCAGGCCGTAAGGAAAGAAGACTATGTCCATTTATATATAAATATGAATTTAGACATCCAGAAAACTTTTCTGCAAGGTTAATCTGCAAGAGTTAGCTTAAATATTTGTAAGAAATAATCCTTGCCTTGCACTATAGCTTTGTCAGGCAGATAGACGTATAACAGGAAATCACAACCAATGCGGTTGGTGTCATAATCTACACAGGGTGAAATGTTATTATGCCTGTGTGATTCTATAAACGATACATAATGATTTTGTTTGTTTGTTTTTCCATTTATCAAGCACCTGCTGTGTGCCCAGCCGATGCCAGACTCTGGGGATGCTTGTGTGAACTAGGCAGGTACAAGCCTTCTACCTTCTCTGAGACAGTACGGGCGAGGCCAAAAAAGGCAGCCAATCCACAGATGAGGAAAGGCTTTGCTTTTGAGATGATGCCCAGGCCGTGTACAAAGGTGGTGCAGAAATTAGTCTGTAGTAACCAGAGAAATGCAGATTAGTCCTACCTCTTAGACACCTCAACGGCACATCCCAGGAGCCACCGCAATAGGAAGAGCCTGGCTGGCCATCCTAGCCTATCATTTGTTCATGGGCCTTGTTTTCTTCATTAAGCTAGCCTAGTCCCCAAAGACTCAAGTGAAAGCTGCAGGCTTTCAGAAGGTAGAAATGACAGGGCAGAAGTCCCACGCCCTACTTAAAAATTATTTGCTGTCAAGTTACCTCTTTTCTCTTATTTCCATATTGTACAATTGGAAGTAATTGATTTTCATACACTAAAGTTTACTTTTTGAGTGTAGAGTTCTAGAGGCTCTGACGTGTATACAGTGTTCCCTCGCCACTTAGCGCTTCATGTTTTGCGGCTTCAGTGCTTCACGGGCTTTCCCAAAATATTCATCAAAAAATAAAAATGAAAAAATACAACCATGTCGGCAGCCACATTGCGGAAAGGAGCGTTGTTTCATGTGGATGCGCGAGAGGGAAGGATCCCTGCACGTCAAACAAAGAGATGAGCTGACTCAGAGTCCATCCCACGGGCTCTCATAAAGGCGCGTGATGGGTTTCGGTGCAACATCGACCCACGAGAGGACGAGTGGATTTATCCCTGTGAGCTGATTGTCTGCGCATCATCGCAGCCTCACCTAGCATCTTCTCTAGTTGTATCTCGCCAGTCTTGTCCATGATGTTGACTGTCTCGCAGACTGTATTTTAGTGTTGTGTTGGCGATCACTTGTTTTGTTTAAGCGATAACTTTTTTTATTAATGAAGCCCTTATAATGCCGCCTAAGCGCTGTGCCCCTGCGAAAGCTTCCTCCGGGGCGCCCAAGAGGAAGAAGATGATGACCATCAGTGAAAAAGTGAAACTGTTAGATATGATCAAAGAGGGCAGAAGTGATGCATCTGTGGCACGCCATGACGGGGTGAATGAATCTACAGTGCGGTCCATCAAGAAAGAGGAAGCAAACATCCGCAAAACTGCTTCAATCACCTTCAATAAAGAAGCGAAACGTGTGGTAACTCCGCGTCATAACAGAATTGTGAAAATGGAAGCTGCACTGGCATTGT
>PVKE010046113.1:0-12373 GCA_004027555.1 Craseonycteris thonglongyai | reverse complement strand
GGATCGAATCCCGGCCCCGGCCCGTGCGGAACCATATGCTGAACTGGGAGCTCCCCCAATTCAGTTCTCTCTCTGTCTCTGTCTCTGTATCTCTCTCTTTCTCTGACAAAAAGCAATATAAATAAATAAATAAATATTAACAGTGAAAGTAACACAAGGGTGTGTGGGAAGTGCTTTCTTTTTCAGTTTGTAGCCTTTACATACACTGTGTGAGTTTCCAAAATACAATTATGGAGTTTTATCTTCAAAAATATTTTTGCAAATGAGGGTAAAGGCTACCTACTAACTAAATTGCATTATCATATAACAAAATATTGTGAATGATATGTAACTTTTATAGTTGCAAATAATTTAATTTGAATATGAAGTAAAGTGCCTCTTAACGGTTGGGTGGTTCTTGGAGAAGCGCACGTATCCCCAGCATTAATCAGCTCCTTGTGTCTCCTAACGCAAGATGGCAGTGGTTGATAGCTTCAGGATATACAGATAATCTTTGTACATCTTTTCTTAGAGTTACTAATGCGGGAGGTCAGGCTGAATCCTAACTCTTCTTAACTTAGAACTTCTGACTATTTTGAGCCACCTCCTCTTGCTCAAGGTCCTCTTCTACCTCTTGGAAGTGTAGTTTCTCTGCTCTTACTCTCAGTAAACTTCTCTTTCACCACTGTAAAAACCGAACAAAACAAAACAAAACATCTTCTACCTCCAGTGCCCCCGAGAAGTTGTGGAGCTGTAGAACCAGGTCCTTGTGCCCGCAGTTCTTGTAGGTGAGGGTAGGGTAGCAGCGATCTGCAGGTGGTTGGTAGGATGAGGCAGGGAATGGGTGAGAGGGCCAGTCACTGACACCAGCCAGGTCTTGGAACATGGCTTCGAGCACGCTGTGCTTGCTCCAGAAGTTTGCCCTGCTCAGGATTTGGAGGTCATGTGGCATCTCAGGCTCCACCACCCTGCTCAGCGTTTTCCTGGGAAGATCACAGTGTATGTTGCTTATGTGTTTTTCTGCTTTTCCTTCAGAATATTGACATTACAAACTTCAGCAGCAGCTGGAATGATGGGCTAGCCTTCTGTGCTCTCCTGCACACGTATCTTCCTGCCCACATTCCATATCAGGAACTGAACAGCCAAGATAAGGTAAGGCAGACTGCGAAATGGCCTGACTCCTGTCACCCTCATCACATAGAGGGGGACGGGGAGTGAGAAATAGAGGCAGAGCCTTCCGTTGAGGGGAGCCATTCTATTGGTGTTTCATACACCACGCTGCTGGCTCGCAGTGGCCTGTTCTGGCTTGGTCTTATTCTGGGTCTGTGTTACTTGTGCTCAGCCAGTCCCTGAGCCACATTGTATGGGATGTTTGCCCTGTCCTGAATCCCCCAAGTAATAACATTCCCAGTGGGAGCCGTCAGTCCTTCCTGGTAATAACATTTAGGATAAAGGACTTCACCAACAATTGACCAAGGAGGGCTTCCCAAGGCATGAATGGTCTGGTGGCTCCAACCACACCAGGCCAGCCTCCTGCCACCTCTAGTCCCAGGACTGGTTAAAAGCACAACTCTGTGCAGTCCAGGCTATGGTCTGAGGCGCCCCATTCAGGAAGCTGCTTGGGACAGGATTCCTACCCAGGGTACTGGGAGAGAACCCAGGCCCAAGCCCTCCTCTGGTTCCCTATTCACCCCCACATCAGCCCCCTTCTGCCCTTCAGACAACCCTTGAAAAGGTCCCCGTGGGGAGAAACTTACTGAGGTCCGGTGTCCAGGTGGCTCAGGGCTAATGTGTCAGAAGTGTCCCTTTTCTGTAATGAAGAGGGAACAAATGTTTAGGGATCATTCCACAGTCAGTTACTAGTGGAGCAGGCAGGGCCCTGCGAAGGGACGGTGGGCACATGGCCAGGCCCTGGGTGTCTGGCAGGAGTTTTGAGGGCTCATGCGCAGTTTACTACAGTACCAAGTGGAGGTGGGCATCGTCTTTCCCCAGTGGCTTGTGTAGTCCAGGTTGTCTTTCTCTTGGCCTTGCTTGTCCACTTCAGTCACAGTGCTTCTTTTACAGCGAAGGAACTTCACCCTGGCCTTCCAGGCAGCTGAGAGTGTCGGCATCAAGTCCACACTGGTAAGTTCCCGTCTCCCCTGAGGAGTTGCTGGCAGGGCCCTGCTCTTTATGTGGAAGCACTTGCTTGTCTTAAGGGAGATTCCTGGGTGGTGTGGCGGCCTGATAACAAGGAGGCGGCACAGCCCCTGCGCCAGCTGAGCAAGCGCCCCTTAAGTGAGGGTGCAGATAGGGTCTCCCCCCGCCCCGGGGCCCTCTATGCCTCGCAGGAAGCGTCCCAAGGAAGTGCGCCGAGTCCGGTGGATGGTCTTGACCACAGCCCTGGGACCTTGAGACAGATTCTTCCTTAACTGAATCCTTGGGGTCAGAAGAAAAATGCCAGCAAGTTTATACGTGGCACTGTCAAAGGCTCATTCCAACAGTCTGTCTGATTTGTCAAATTAGAGAAGGTAGAGCTAGTATTGCATCTCAGAGGGAGGCTTTAGAAGCTGAACAAGTGGCTCCAGCACTTCACAGAGGTCATTTAGAAAACCCATGTGTTTCAGGGTCTTATTTAGGCCTCTGCTCACTGCCTGCGGCAGCTCATAACAGCTATGTTCTGTCAGGCTTTTGCCTTGTCACCAGTTCTTACTTACTGGGAGAGAATACCGCATCCAAATGCAAAGGCAGTTAGTTCTTCCACACCTGGGGACACTGTCATTAAATAACTGTGTACTAAGGTATTTATATGATTATCAGTGTACAACTCAGGCATTTCCACAAAGTAAACAACCCATGGGGCCAGGTCAGGGACTCCAAAGTCTCCCTTGGGGCCCCCTTGTGTCTCTTCTCTACCCCTAAGGGTCCCCATCACCCTGACTTGTAACAACTGCATAGTTTTATTGTTTTTTGACAGAGAGAAGGGGGAGGGCCCAGAGCAGTCTCCATAGTTGACAGCATCAGTTTTCCATATAGTTTCACTCCACAGGTGGGTGCGGGGCTATACAGGGCTGGAACGGGGCCAGGAGCCTCCCTCATAGGCCCCGGCAAGAACTGAACTGGGGGCGCACCCCAGTTCAGCATATGGGTCTGCCTGGGCTGGGGCCGGGATTCGATCCTTGGGCCCTGGGGCTGCAAAGCGAGCACTTAACCCACAGCCATCCCAGCTTCCCCAACTGTGTAGTTTTGAAGAAGTATTTACACTCATATTTACACTACAAGGGTATTCATATAGAGTTTCATAAGTATATCTTCTGAATTCATAGAAATACATTTTTTAGGGTGGCTTTTATTCAGTTATATGTAGGAAAGAAAAGTTAATAGTAATGAAATATTTTTCATTATCTGGATATTTTAGATCACATGTAAGTACTAATATATAAAAAGTAGATGTTTAGTCAAGACTCTTACTGAATAGACATGTTCTCTTTTTTCCATCCAGAGTCACCACAGGGTGGCCTGTGCATCCTGCTGGCTCTGGGGGCACAGTCCACGTGCCCAACCCAGGGAGCCTCTCAGAGCAGTGCTCTCAGACCAGCTCCCTTGCAAAGTCACAGATCTTGGGCCACAGCGAGTCTCCTTTGGAAGCCTCTGGTCATAGAGCGGGTTTGGGGTTTCTTAGTTTGTTCTCCTACATCAGTTGACACCTGACAGATCACTGGTATTCTGTAGAGAACAGTACCTTGGATTTCAGATGAGTGACATGGTGAAGGGCCGTAGTGTTGAGCTCTGGGAGCCCCTGGCACACGGGCTGTCCCGGGACGGTGACTAGGATGAGAAGGGCTCAGAAGTGACTGTGGAGAGGGTTTAAGAAGAGAGATAGGCAAGGGGCAGAGGTCCCAGGAGAAGATGAAACTCTCTCAGCCTTGGGGGGCAGGGGCAGCCCTGTATGGGACTTGAGCAGGATAACGTTCACACCCAGGGAGGAGGCCCGGGACACTTGGTAGAGATGGAGCCAGCATCTTAGGCTTAGACCAGAAGTCTTGAGGCCCCTCCCAACACTGGATTGCTGTGGCCAGAGGGTTGTTACAATAGGCCAGGAGGTGACAAAGAATTCTAACCAGGCCTTTTTCTTCTCTGCCAGGACATTAATGAAATGGTGCGAACTGAACGGCCTGATTGGCAAAATGTTATGCTGTACGTAACAGCAATCTACAAGTACTTCGAGACCTGAGCACACCTGGAGGATCCTGCACAGTCACCAGGCAACACCAATGCCATTAGCTCCGCGTCCCGTAAAGCTTTCAGCAACTCTCTAGGCTGCCTCAGATGTGTGAGCCTTCAGCCTAAGGCCTCCAAGTCTTGAGAACTGGGACCTGTCCCCCCTGGCTCAGATCAGGCTCCTCCCACACGGCCTATCTAGTCAGAGGTCAGCGTGGGCACAACACATATCACACACTGTGCTTTGCTGCTGGAATTTTCCTTCTGAAGAGAACACTGAACTACGTTAGCGCTACGGGGTACTAAAAGCTCCTGTACGGCTGATCTTGAGAAGGGGGATTCAATGACGTAGGCAGCTCGCAGGGGGTTAGTGAAAGCTTTAGCCACAGCACTTTTTGACTGCTCGCCAGTGCAGGTTCCGTCACTGTGCGAACAAAGTAGGGAACTCGGTGCCTGATAGGTTCCTGCTTCCCAGGGCCTTGACCCTTTACATGGGCTTGGTTTCAAGGCGTATGTCACTACAGCAGGACAACCACCCTTTCCACATGACAAGGCTGTCCTAGCCAACACAGATTAAGTGTGTACAGCCTGAGCTAACAGACGAAAACTTGCATTCCCCATTCTGTGGCTGTTGAACAGTTCACACGATGGGGCCTCTGTCGTTCAGGCCCCCTTGCCACACTCTGCCAACCTGTCCTCCAGCCTGGAAGGGCCTTCGAAGCTCGGCTCTGACTTTAGGTTTATGGACAGAAGAATTGGTCATAAGGAATTCTCTCATTTAAAAAAAAATTTTTTTTTTCATGAGCAATATTGGGGGGAAATAGCTTCTATTTTATTAGTACCAAAGTTAAATTGTTTTAGTAAGCATAGAGATGAAACAAAATCTGAGCGTTAGGATGGTGAAAGTCAGGAATGAAGTTGGAAAGTAGCAGGAGAGAAAGCTAAACAACTTGAGGAAGCCCAGACAGTAGAATTTGAAGTCACTCTGAGTCACTCAGATGTTATCCTCCTAGGCAAGAATTTAAGGAAGTGCCTTAACTCTCCTTGCAAGGGTGGCCACCATGCGGGGGTCTCAGAGGCCACTGCAGCCCAGCGACAGAGTTGCTCGGTCCCCTGCCATGCTGCTCTCTCCACGTTCCAAGCAACGGACAGCTGCACCACCACCCCTGTGCGCAATTTGAACCAAAGCCTTACTACAAGGTGTTCTGTGAGGTGATGCTCAGACTGGGACTCAGCCCTTCTTGGGAACAGGGAGCCCGCGTCTCACTGCACCTAATACATTAGCTGTTGGTTTGAACAATGTCAAGACCTGTTGCTTTTGAATAAAACTGTGTTTG
This sequence comes from Craseonycteris thonglongyai, assembly GCA_004027555.1. Lineage (NCBI taxonomy): Eukaryota > Metazoa > Chordata > Mammalia > Chiroptera > Craseonycteridae > Craseonycteris > Craseonycteris thonglongyai. The sequence goes on along the minus strand of PVKE010046113.1, from coordinate 6,857 downwards.
ATACCTGCAAGGTAGCCTGAGGAAGAGCTGCCCCCAACGGAGGCAGGAGCGCTGCCCTGGCCACAGGACGTCCGGAGGGGACTCGAAGAAGGCCGCCGGCCAGAATGTGGGCGGAGGATTTTGCTTCCAAGCATGATGTTTTAGGCTAGGAGTTGACATGTCTGTAACCTCCAAAAGAATGTGATTGTTATTAACAGGCTGTGCATGTGTGTTCAGCCTGATGTCCCACGGTCACCAGGTGCCTGGTGAATGCCCATGTGCCCTACCCAGATGTCCTAACTTGGCAGCTCCACCTGCTGCCCTAACGAGGCTTTTTGTGAAATGCCCAGTGTCAGCTAAGGAAGGAGAGGCTGGAGCACCCTGCCCCCAAGCACACGGGAAGAGCCCAGTAGACTCCTGTCCCGCCTGGGTTCTGTCCTTAACTTCTGTTGCTCTGTTGACAGGTGCCCTTTGCTGCCAGCTGAGTGGCTGTTACATGAGAGTCACTGTCTGCTGTGTCTCCATTTGAGCCCCCCTTTTGCTCCCGTTCACCCCCACAGAGACCTGTGTGGACCCAGTGTGTCTGAGCTGCAGCCACATTTTTGTTTATTTATTATGTTGGGGGTGGGGGGGGTTGTCTTGTCCTATGAAGGAGAAGACTTTCTTGAGTGTGCAGTTCACAATTTTGTCCCTTTCTAGCCAAGTGACCCAGCCCTAGCGGCTCCTGCTGTGGGGCAGTCACCGGTGTCTTGGAGGAAGGCAGCCACGCTGTTGGTGGCTCTGTCTGCAGGTTGGCGTTGCCCAGCATCATGCCCTGGGTCTGTGACAGTAGAGGGTGGCCGCAGGGCCTGGCCCATTGCAGGGGTGCCTGGCCGGACTGCCCATGTTTTCACATGGGTCCACAGGTGAGAAGATTCCAGAAGCATGACTTTGCTTTTACTAATGGGATCCTTATAACACTTGGCTTTATGGGACAATTCTAGATGGTCACATATACTGAAAAGTGATACTCTGAGGTGCTTTTAGTCCAGTGGCACTTGATAGGAAGCCTCTAAGGTCATTTTTGCCTTGTTTCCCTTTAAGCACAAGCTTTACTGCAAAAGGGCCAGTTATGTTTCTATTTCTCTTGCCTACGGGCTTCTGCTGACAGTACTTTTTTAACTTTGTTCTGTTAAATATTCTTGAATGTATTAAAATTGCTGAAACACATCAAGCTTGGGCTTTCCTACTTTGCGACTCCCTGCTGCCCTAGCTCAGGTGGACAGGACCCTGGCCACCTCCTGGGACTGGTGTAACAAGGAGGGCACCCGAAACCAGCCCCTGCCCCCTCGCTCCTAGGGGAGGACCTCACAGGTTGGGAGGGCTGAAGCCCCAGCTACAGTCTTGACCAGATGCCTGGGCCCGAGATGGGGGATGGCCCAGCTGAGCCCAGGAGTTCTGCAACGGTGCTGTGACCCCAGGGCACCGTCGAGCTGTCCTGCGAGGATGGAAGGCCCAGCATTCCCCGCTTGTAGCACAGATGTGCTGTTCTTGGCAGTGCCTTGAGGTTTTTTGCTTTTTTAAAGAAATATCTTAGTGATGATTTTCTTCTTGGAGACTATAAAATTCCAGAGAAACCAAAAAGAAAAAACCCCAGTGCTTATACCACGTAGAGGCAACCGCGCAGCCCAGGCCTTTCCGCTACGCGTCTTGTGTGGAATGATTATGGATCCACGAGCATAGCACAGAGCAGCTCTGCACCTTGTCACGGTGCACGTGTCATATGCAGAGGAGTCTGGAGCCACCTACTTTGCATTGGGTGGCCTGGGAAGGGAATTGTTTCTACCTTGACTTAGGGACAGTTCCAGAACAAGCTTGTCGAACATGTGGCCCAGCACAAATTCATAAACTTTCTTAAAACATCACAAGATTATTTTTTAAGCACATCAGCTGCTGTTAGTGCATTTTATATGTGGCCCGTCACTTCTAGTGTGGCCCAGGGAAGCCAAAAGATGGGACACCCTATTCCAGAACCTTTGGGGGCTGCAGCTTGGATGGATGGAAGCAAGAAAACAGGTTCCTCGTGGTGGAAAGAACCAGAAGATCCCACGCCCCTCCGTCCACAGCCTCGTGGCTATTGTCCTGGGCGTGTCCTGGTGGCACACAGTGGCCAACTCTCTGGTTCTACCCTCACAGGGTCACATTTCCCACAGCTTTGGGTTGGCCTGGGTTCTGTTTGATGGGAACAGGGACAGACGGGGGTCTTGTGCTTGTAGGCACCCTCCTCTGAGTCGGGTGGGTGAGGGGTGGATTCCAGTCAGGGCCCCTGTTTGCTGGGAAAGCTCTGGCCCAGCTCTGATCCCAGCAGGTCAGGACTTTGCTGGGCCACAGCTGTGCAGGAGGCAGGGTGGGGTTCAGGAGGACAGCGCCCAGTCTTCCTGGGCAGAGCCCTCCCTGCTGAGCACCTGGGGGAGCAGGCTGGATGTGAGGGAGGGGCCCGGAGCTGTGGTGCCCGTGAGGATGGGTCAGAGTGGTGGAGAGCTACAGGGCACAGCCTGTCTGTGCCACCTGGCCCTGAGCAAGGAAAGTCCTGGGAGCCCCTGGAGGATGTCTGGTATCAAGGAGTGGGGGGTCTGGTTCTGAGGAGGGGTTCTACAGTCTTAGAAGGCAGAACCGGAAAGGCGGGCAGGGCACGGGACGGGACGGGACGCGCACACCACCAGCACCGTCGGGCAGGAAGCAGGTTGCTCTGAGCCCTGGGGTCTGGACCCCCGGTTGTTGCTCCTTCCCCTACCTGCCAGGTCTGCCAGCAACACTTGTGACAGGTTAGGGCTGTTCTCACCTGTGTAATATAGTGACTCCATGACGGGACCCCCTCCTGGACCCTGTTACCAGGCACCCTGCTTTCTGTAAAGTGGGGTAGGGTGGGGCCCGGATTGGGATAGAGGGTGCAGGGAGAGTGGGGAAGGGCTGGCGTTTTAATGTCCTGACACCTGCTGTGAGCCAGTACCTGGGCTCCTGGCCTAGAGCCATTCTTAGGGTAGTGGGTAGTAAGTGACAAGCCCTGCCATGCACAGGGCTGACACTACCCACCGTATAGCCCAGGATGAGGCCCCACACATCTAGGCCTCAGTTTCCACATCTACACATATGCACCCCAATCACCTCAGAGGTACGGGGTACATAGCAGGGTTGCCGTTTGTCTGATCCAGGGAAGCTGACATGGGCAGAAGCATCTTCCAGGGGGGCTGGGCTAGAGGGTGGGGCTGGCTCCTGTGGCTGCTGCGGCTGTGGGTGGCTGCGGAGCTTCCTCGGGCATGAGTCTGCCTTCTCGGGCTCCCTTAGTCTGAGCATAACCTGGAGCCGTGAGATCCCCCCACTTTCTCAATTCCAGAGCCCCAGGAAGTGTATAGTGCTCCCCTCTTTTGGAGGAGAAGCAGGTGAGTACCTTAGGGTGGCTTGGTTGGTTCCCGAGGGTGAGCCCCCATCATCCTGGGTCTGGCACTTTCTCCCTGATGTGGCCCAGCTGGCCCCACAGCTAACAATCGGGGGCCAAAGGCTGCCCAGGTGCATCCTGGACAGGAACAAAGAGTCAGTGGGGTGGGCGGGGGTGGGAGCCTGAGAACGGAATTCTGGAGCAGGGAGCCCAGCTGGCCCCGCTGCTTGGCCTGAGGAGCTCCAGGCCTGGACGGAAGGAAGGGCGGGAGCCTACAGCCTTCAAAGCCTGGCCTGGGGCTGGGCAGGGAAACCAAGACGCAGAGGTAGAAGATGGGGCCTGCCAAGGCCATGCCCTGTCCACCGAGGAGCAGTAGCCCTGTGCCTCCCACCCTAGGGGCTCCCTTGGGCCGGCCCAGGTGCAGGTCCCTACCCAGGGGGCTCCAGCAGCCTCCAAAGCTCAGGAGGTCACAGGGCTGACAAGAGTGCAGCAAAGCCAAGACCAAGGAAGTGGCCTTAAGTCTCCTGGTGCCAAGGTGCAGGCCTGTGGGGTGTGTCAGCAGTGCCCCCTGGGAGAGCCCAGAGGAGATGATATGGGTCAACTGTGGGTATGTCCGCTCCACAGGGGAGGCAGAGTTTGTGAGCAGCCCTCCCACCTGCCTTCTGGTCATTGCTGAACTGGAGGGCTCCCAGTATGTGCTGTCTCTGGACAATGGCTTCACTGGAGAACTAGACAGAGGCACCTGACAGATGGCACAAGGCCATTGGAGCAGCTCCCTTCACTAACAGGCTCTCTGTAAGGGGAGGATGGGACCTGGCTCTACCTCCTGGCCAGGGGATCTGGCTCTGGGGCTGGCGCCGAGCCAGGGCCACCCTGCCTGACCACCCCTGGCTGAGGACATAGCTACCCCAGGCCTGGAGTACCCACTCTGAGGTTCTAGGGGTGAACTTGGGGCTTTGGCACTCTGGCCCTGAGGACCAGCTACAGAAATGGAGCCCATAGTCCCTGGGCATGGCCCGTGTGGGGCAGGTGTGACTCGGTCACACGTGGGGAGGTCTGGGCAGGAAAAGCACTGGAAATGGCAGGGGTTCTGGGGACCCCTGTGACTGGCTGAATGTTGGTCTCTGCTCCATGAACGCCTGTAGTCCCTTCTGGGCCTCAGGTGATGTTGAAGACAAGCTGTGTCTTATATATTTGTTCAATGAGATCTTGAACGAATATGGGTTCAACCGTGTGGGCAGGAGGGTTTTGTATCCTGCCCCTCCCAGGAGTTCACCCTGTGCGCTGGGCCAGGAGCAAGGGTGGAGAGCCGTGGGCCTTCGGGGAGGGTGGCCTGCTGGGAAGTGCCCCCAGCTGGTCCCTCATGGTCTGACTCTGGATCAGCACAGGAGCTGTCGAGCAGAAACAAGATCCCCGTTTTACAGGCGAGGCAAGGACCATGGGAAAGCCACAGCACCCAGGCAGCACCCCCCAGCAGCCGCAGGGGCAGTGCCCTCACTGGTGGTAACGAAGGGAGGACGGGGCTGGGCTCTTTCAGTCCCCCTCAGTGGACCTGGGGTGGGGTGGATGGCAGGGCCAGCTGGAGCTCCACAAAGGCCTGGACTGGGGAGCAGCGGGGGTGAGGCTGGGACAGGACCACGTTGGAGGTTGGAAAGGCATCCAGGACAGGGAGATGGTCCCAATGTTCAGACGGTCTGAACACTGTCAAGCACGCCTCACCCCATGAGGTCTTGAGTTTTCCTCCCTTTGTGTCCGAGTCCTGGACCTTCCCAGCTTGCATTGCACTGCTCTGCATCCCTGGGCCTGGGAGAAGGGGGACCAAGGCAACCAAGCTGGCAGAATGGGGACAGGAACCCAGGCTCTGGTCCTGGGAGTGACCCAGGGAGACTGCTGGGCAGGCAACCAAGGCTGTCGGGAAGGGATGGGCACATTCGGGAGCTCTGGCTCCCACTGCCCCCTGCGCACTCCTCCAGGCCTGGAGTGCAGTAGATGCTATGCTCCTGCCCGGGCCTCAGCCCTGGCCTCAGCCCAGCCCTGGGCAAGTCCTGTCCCGGGTTTCTCCCTGGAACCCTGCTGGCTCCAGGAGGTTCTACAATGCAAGGGTTCCCACGGGCCCTGGCTGCCTGAGGAGGCTCGCCTCGTGCACAGAACCAGTTACTCCAAGTCTGTCCAGATGGGAGGGTCAAAGGTGCTCCTCTTGTATGGCTGGGCTGAGGCCAGATGTGAGGTCCTTCCCAATATGAAGTCTCCAGAACATGGACCTGGGCTGATTCCTGGCCCAAGGGTCTGAGATTCGGGTTAGTCCGTGGTGCAGAAAGTGACTCCCTCTCCTTTTGCTCAGAGAAACAGGAGAGAGGACGGAGCCTGACGGCGCACGGGGGCTGTAGGAAGGAGCCCTTGCCCAGTCTGGACTGGAAGAGGCAGAGGGGGCGTTGGAAATTGGGGCTAGCTTTTCAGAGGCATCCTTTGAACCGAGGGGCCACCTCCCCGTCACCACCCCGAAGTAAGACTCAGAGAATGAGGGCAAGGCTGGGGACCAGACAGGGCAAGTCCCTGGGGTCCCTAAGTTGTGGTAAGGACGCTGGGGAGACATAGAGGTGGGCACAGAGCACTTCCTGAGTCACAGCTGGACAGTGGGGCCACGGTAGGGGACAGCAGGACTTGGGGAGGACGCCAGCGGCCGGGCAGCCCTGGGGGCGCTTCTTGGAGGGGAGGGAGAGCGGGCCCAGGTCCTGGTGGACGTCACCGGGCGGGGCAGAGGCCGCGGGGGCCCTCGAGGCCGGAGGCTCCGCGAAGAAAGGCGGGGGCAGGGCTGGAGCGGGTAGCGGCCGACGGAGCCGGGGGCGGCGGGCTGGGGCTACCGGCGGGGGCGCGGCCCGGGCGGCCTCCCGCGCGGCGGGGCGGGGACAGCGGGAGCCTCGGAGCCGCCTGCAGGGGGCGCCCGTGAGCGGCGCGGCCGGAGCCGGAGCCGGAGCCCGAGCCCGAGCGGCAGCCGAGACCGCGGGAGCCGACGCGCCAGCGGCAGGTCAGCGGGGGTCCCGGGCCCGGGGTGCCGGGGTCGCGGGCGGAGGGCGGCCCGGGGCCGTCGGGGTCGTCTGGGCCGGAGGTGCGGGGGTGGGCGGCGCGGGTCCCCTTCCACGCAGGTGCCCATCGCTCCGAGCCAGGTCACCGGGCCGGGGTCCGCGCTTGGGCGGGCGGCGGGGGCGGCCCGGGCGCGGCCGCACGCCCTACGCCCGGTCTGGGGCCGGGGTCCGCGCCCGGGGCCGCCCCGCACCGGCCCGGAAGGGGCGCGGGGGGACCGGCTTCCGCGCCCGCAGGTGGCGGCGGGCACCGGCCGTCGGGCCGTGCGGGCGCCGGGCCCTCGGCGCTCGGGGAAGCTTCCGCGCCCGGCGGGGGCTGGGCCGGGGGCTGCGAGGCGCAGGGACGGGCCCCGGGGCCAGAGGGCACTGGGGTGGGGGGCGCG
>PVKE010046112.1:0-12373 GCA_004027555.1 Craseonycteris thonglongyai | reverse complement strand
CTTGTGCACCTCTCCCTGGAGAGGCTGCAATGAGTTTGCATCGAGGTTGCATCCTTGGGGCCAGTCCTGTGCTTGGGATTGTCCCTTCCTTCCTGTTTCCCAGGCTTCTTATCCTTTGCCAGGTGCCACAGGCCTCCTGAGCCAACAGGCATGGGGTAGGACAGAACCTTGCGTGCCAGTCAAGCTGTGCGTGACTAGCGGTGGGCGAGTCTGTGCTAGCAACAATAGGAACCGCCTCTCACTTGGACAGCCTGCTTCTCACATCTCTGGCCCTCTTAGACCTCCCTCAGCAAGATGATGAATCAGGCAGGACAAACATGACCCTCTCTCCCTGACTCTCAGTTGAGAAACCTGAAAATCAGCTCACGCCCCTGGCAAGGAGGCATGGCAGGGCGGGAAGCTAAGAGCAGGCTTTCTGACTTCTACTTCAGGGCTCTCACGCCATGCTGGTTAGACTTTATACTCCGCAGATCCTAAGTTCCTAAAGGCCAGTGACAGAGGGCATGTCCATCATGTCATTCACTAGGTTTTCTGTGTGAATCCCCCTCACTTAAAAAAATAGAAAATGAAACGTGAAAATGAAACAGATAGGCAAATCAAAAATGAGTTTATTCATTCAGCAAACTTTTATGGAGTGCCTACTGTATGCCGAGCACTGTGCTAGATGCTGCACAGAACAAGTATAAAGCACAGAACAAAACGAATTGCTCCTGTCCTCGGGGTACTCCCGTGCTACATGGTGGGGACAATAGTAAGCAAATGATAGGTTGGGTGACAGTGAAGGGGATGGAGCTAACTAAGGAGAGGGTGGGCTTCAGAGTGATGGGCTGGGCTAGGTGATAATGAGTTCATCAGGGCAGGTCTCTTCGGGATAACACTGACCAAACCTGGTACGAAGGGAGGGAGCAAGCCTTGTGGATATGCAAGGAGGTGTTGGCGTGTTGTTTTTCACCACCACCTGGAGCAGGGGCTGGCAAACTGCAGTCCAAGGGCCAGACGTAACCTGCCGTGTGTTCCCTTCTCATAACGGCACGGAACACAGCCACGCCCGTTTGTTTGGTACTGTCTGCCTTGGCTCTCCTGGTGAGACAGCAGAATGGAGTCATTGCCCAAGAGACCAAATGGCCCTCACAGTCTAAAATATATAACATTAGGCCTTTATAGGAAAACAAAGCAAAGCAAAGCAAAGCAAAGCAAACAAAACTGCCAGCCAATCATCTAGAACAGTGATTTTCAAAGTGTGTTCTGGAAACCCTGAGGAATCCTGAGACCATTTTAGGGGGTCTGCAAGGTCCAACTATCCCATAAAGCTACTCAGACGTTATTTGCTTTTTGCACACTCATTTACTCATGATGGTATTGTGGAGTTTTCTAATGGATACGACGTGATGCGTGATGATGCTACAGAGCAAATGCAGAGCAGACAGAAGCGTCCCTTGTCACCTATAAAGTCAGACATTAAAGGCACTTGCAAAAAATGTAACACAATGACTATTTTTTCGGGGGAGAAGAGAATACAATTATTTTTCAGAAAAAAAACGTTATTTGTCCTAACTTGTAATGGGCTTATTCTTAACTAAATTACCTTAATAAATTAATGAGAAAGTGTTTTCATTTTTGTTTTTTAAATTTATTTTATTGTCTTTAAGAGAAGGGCCCAGAGCAGTCTCTATAGTGGTACATCATTAGTTGTGGCATGGTTTCATTCCACACAGGTGGGTGTGGGGCCGCGTGAGGTGAGAACTGAACAGGGGGCCTCCCACGTGGGAGGCGAGAACCTTATTCACAGAGCCATCCTGGCAGCTAGTAGTGCCACAGTTCAGCACATGGATTTGCACAACCGGAGGCTGGGAATTGATCCCTGAACCTCGTGATTGAGAGGCAAGTGCTCAACCGTTGTCAGTTTTAATTTCTGAAACAGTTCGTTTGGGTAGACAATACCCACACAAATACAAGTTTTGGGGGCCCTCACTCATTATTAAGAGTATAAAGGGTCCTGAGACCAGAAAGGTTGAGAACAGCTAATCTAGGAGTAATCAATTTGTTTTTTTTCCTCCGGAAGCTGCAGAAGTTACCAAAAAAGAAAAAAAAAAAATCCCTTCCATGAGCAGCAAGCCTCAGCTTCTCGCCCGTAGAAGGATGTCTAGCCCTGCATTCTGGGCTTTGTGTGGCATGAGATGATGGATGGGAGTTATGGGTTGAATAGTGTCCCCCCAAAAGATGTGTTGAAAACCTAACACCCCACACTTCAGAACGTCATTGCAGATGTAATGAGTTAAGTTAAAGGAGGTCCTTAGGATGGGCCCCAATCCAATATGACTGGTGTCCTTATACAAAAGGAAAGTTTGGACACAGACACGCCATGTGAGCATGGTGTGAGGCTTCTACGAGCCCAGGAACACTAGAGATTTCCAGCACACCAGCAGGAGCCAGTTGGAAGGCTGGGCCTGGTTCCCCCTCACAGCCCTGCCTTCCAGCTTCCGGAACTGTGGGCATAAAACTCTGTTCCTCGGGCCACCCAGCCTGCAGTGCTTTGTCACAGGGGCCCTAGCAAACTGAGACAATGTGCCACTGGTTTAGAAGCCAGACGTGTTCTGCAGATGTCGGGGGCCCAATGCGGGAGCCCCCCTCTTATTTCAACAGCTGGTGGGTCGAGTCACTACCATCAAATGTAAGGTGACCAGATTTTAACATTGGTAAAGCGGGACACCATTGACCCGGGGGGGGGAGGGTTCTTGATTAAAAATTGGGTCTATCTCCCGCCGTTCCCTAGCTTGTCGTGCATTCTTTCCAAAAATCGGGACTTTTTTAAAACGCAGCGGGATGCGGGACAAATTGTTAAAAATCGGGACTGTCCCGCCAAAAGCGGGATGTCTGGTCACCTTAATCAAATGCCCTCTTGCCTGGTGCCGTCGCATGGTTTTACATTTCTGTTTTCTTCCCTTCTTAATTACCCGCCCCCTCTTCTGTCCCCTTTTACCCCTCCTGTCATTCTTGCACTCATGGCAGCACAGGGCCACAAGAGGTTTTGGGAGCTGCTTTTTGGTCACCGCCGTGCCTCTCGGTTCCTATCACATAGAACCCGACTGTCTGACTGTAGCCAGAGGGAGCCTCTCTCAGGGGCCTGTAGTCCCCTCATTCTCATAGCCCTCTGTGGGGAGGTACTGATGCAGCCCCCACCTGACAGGTACAGCCACGCAGGTGCAGAGCAGTGAGGTTGCACAGCTGGGAAGAGGCAGGCCGACTCCAGAATTTATGCTCTTCACCACTAAGTGGGAACTGTGGTCTCAGAGTGCCTATCCCTTAGGGATAGATTCTATTTTCAGATAAGCAGACAGCCCCCCAGCCCCCCTGTGCCCCGCCCCACCACAGTGGTACAGCCAGGAGGAGGGGGTGGGAAGTTCTATCAGACTCCTCTGGGCGCCCCCTTTGAATCCTTTGCCAACCAGGATTTGGAGGGAGCAGGTCCACTGCACTGGTTCCCATTGTGAGCCTGGGATCCGTTCACACTGCCTTTCTGATGTGAGGGAAGTCGACGTGGCTATGGAGACACGTTGACAGCTGTTCGTCTATAGAGATCATCGTGGATGCTGAGCAATCCAGCCTGCTCAGCTCCAGGAGGCTGTGGTGGGCTTCTGGGGGCCTCGCCTAGGTGTCCTCAGACCGGACGGGAGAGGCAGGTTGGTGGGGATGAAGAGAGAAAGTAAGCCCAAAAAGCTCAGGCAAAAGCTGACCAGGGACACAGTTGGCTCAAGTTATCTGTGTGCTTAAAACTGGGTAAATATTTGATTAGGTTCCACACCTCAAAGGGCAGATCAGAGCAGGAGGAGGTGGGCGGGTCTGTGGGGAGGGACTCCGGTATTTAGGGAAGATCTCCAGGAGCCCTGCGGATTAGGGAATGTACGGAAGCTATTTGCTCCTGTTGCTACCTGCACAGCCAGCAGCATGGTCTGCATTCTCCCTGCACGCAGCGTCTCTGCAGGGGCGTTCCTCTTCGCTCTTGGTGGCCTCGTTCTAGGGGACAAGCTCCTGGTAGTCCCTCAGGATGGAAGCCACTGGCTCAGCATGCGGGACATTGTTGAGCAGCTCAGTGACAGGGGCCATGACGTGGTGGTGCTGGTGCCAGAGGTTAATTTGCTTCTGAAAGAATCCAAACACTACACCAGGAAAGTCTACCCAGTGCCTTACGACCAGGAGGAGCTGAGCAGTCGTTTCCGCGCCTTCGGGAATCAGCACTTTGCCAAGAGAAGCTTCCTGAACGCTGCCCTGACCGAGTACAGGACTAACATGATTGTCATTGACATGTACTTCACCAGCTGCCAGAGCCTCCTGTCGGACACCGCCATCCTGCGCTCTCTCCGGGAGAGCAAGTTCGATGCCCTGTTCACGGATCCGGCCTTACCCTGCGGCGTGCTCCTGGCTGAGTACCTGGGCCTGCCCTCCCTGTACCTCTTCAGGGGCTTCCCGTGCTCCCTGGAGCACGTGTTCAGCAGGAGCCCGAGCCCCGTGGCCTACGTTCCCAGGTGCTACACCCAGTTCTCAGACCGGATGACGTTCCCCCAACGGGTGGCCAACTTCCTCATGAGTGGCTTCGAGCACTTTCTATTTCATTGTCTGTATTCGAAGTACGAAGACCTCGCATCGAAAGTCCTCAAGAGAGAGGTGGACTTAATCGCCTTATATCGGAATGGCTCCGTGTGGCTGTTAAGATACGACTTTGTGCTCGAATACCCCAGACCAGTCCTGCCCAGCATGGTCTTCATCGGAGGGGTCAACTGTAAGAAGCAGGGAGTCCTGTCTCAAGTTGGTGGCTTTCTTTCTTTTGGGTGGCTCTGCTTCTCCATGGGCACAGTGTCCTCACACGCTCTGTCTTCCCTCCTTCATTTGGCTCCTCCCACCGGGCTGCCACTGGGCAGGGCTACCTGAAGAGGGAGATGCCAGGGCCAGAGTCGGGGTGGAGGCTGGTCAGAGGCTGAGGCTCAGGCCTGGTGACAGTGGGAGGTATTGTTAGCTAGGTTTTGGGGACAGTCACAGAATCAAGGAATCGGCCTCAGAAGTTTTGTGGCCAAATCCTACCCTGACCTGGTGAAGAACCAGGTGAAGGCTTGACAGAGGGGACATAGAGCTAAGAAGCCTGCCCAGCTCAAAAGCTACTCTCCCACCTTTGTGTCACGCTTCTTCCCCTGACCCTAAACCAGGGGTCAGCAAACTACAGTGAGTGGATCAAATCAGCCCAGAGGCCTGTGGCTAAAGGGCCCAGGACTAAGAACGGGTTTTATATTTAATAAACAAAAAAAACCCCAACAACAACAGCAACAACAAAACCCAACAACAAGGAAAACAAGGAATATGTGACAGGTGTATGTGGCCCCGCTAAGCCTACATAGTTACTATCTAAACCTTTCTGGCAAAAGTGTGTTGACCTCTGACCGAAGACAAATGTTTGGAGATACCCTCCTGACATGGGGAATGAGCAGAGCTGCTTTGGAAAGTAGTAACTTGTGAGTTTGGGGTTTCGTTTTGTTTTGTTATTGTTTTAGTATTTACACAGTTAAAAGGCTTTAGGTCACTATCTTTCACACCAGAAATCTCTTTTTCAGTACATATTTTCATGGGAAAGAAAAACTGAAATAGGTCCCAGAGACCCTTCCCAACCTTCTTTGACATCTGCTGATTTCGTTGTTAGCACAGTGAACAGTAGCTATGAGGCAGGGCCAAGGGTGATGAGCATACTGGGCCAGTTCTAGGGAGCACAGGGCATGTAATAGAAACCTTGTATGTTGGAAAAAAATAACTAAGAAGTTAATAAGCAAAGGTGTAATAAGAAACATTTGGCCTAAGAAGGAAAAAAACATCATTTTTGGTGCCTTGCTACCAACCATCCTATTTTTGCAATAAGAGTTGTGTTTATTTAGTCCTATTGAAAACCCACACTGTAGTGACTGTGTTTGTTGAGCCCCACGTGGCTTTATCTGTGGCTGACTTCTATTTGTACCTCAACTGTAGTCCCTGCATGGTACCCCAGGGAACACTCTGTGCTACAATAAGCAATCATCAATTTCTATATGTAATTATTATTATAGGAATTAAATCACAGTGATCAAAATCGGGTCTTTTGGGGGGTCAAATAATCAAACCATTTCAACACTACGAAAAAAAGGTGCCGTTTGGAATGACGGAAGTAATCTGGAATCATATGGAGACGGCGGCACAGCACTGTGAAGGTGCTTACTGTATGCAGACCTGGAAGGTAGCAGCCTCCCGAAGGGAAGACAGAAAGCTGGGTGATGGGTCAGCAGATCTGAGCAGCCTTGACTTCCGCGTCCTCATCTGAGAACGAGGCTGACAATGTCTAGCTCGCCCCTCTCACGGTCGTGTGAAGATCTATGGGCGGTATGTGAAGGTGCCCACGACAGAGCTTTTAGACTGTCAGGGGAGGCGAGGCCCCTGCCCCTCTCTTCTCTGGGCCTCAGCTCAACACCGGCTGAGACTTTTCTCTCTGTGAGGTGATAGAGACACTGTGGTTTTCTTGCACCATTCTTTGGGGGAACATTTTCCCAGAAAACTAGATCCCAGTTCCTCAGTACTAGCTCTTCTGTTCCCAAGTTTTCCCCTCTTGGGTTCCAGAATGATCTAGATGGTGGTTCTCAAACAGGGGTGCTTTTGCCCCTCGGGGAGGCAATATCTGGAGACATTTTCGGTGCCACAGTTGGAGTAATGACACTGGGAACCCTTCTGCACTGTTGTTAGAAATATAAATCAGTACAGCCACTGTGGACAACAGTATGGAGGGTCCTCAAAAAATAAAAAATAGAACTTCCATACCATTCAGAAAGCTCTCTGAGACCATTGTGTGTTGTCTTGTTGCTGTGAGCGGCCTCTAGTGGATACTTTTATAGCCGACCTCACACATTTGTTCTGCAGCTGGGACTCAGGCACTCAGCTCTCGTAGACAGGCTCAGAATAGGACTCCACGGGTCCAGGCTGACCCCTCTAAATCTTTCCCTACTTATTTGCAAGAGGGACATTTCAGGGACACAAGGCTGGCCGTACCACATTAATGTCAGTGGTCGGCTGCCGCAGGCTTTAGGAGAAAGCTCAGCCCCAGCTGCCCCCCAGATTGGCACACAAGCCCTGTGGTGAGCTAGTCCTAGTTAGGGGTCAAATTGCAACCCCACACAGAAAGATATGGTGAAGTCCTCACCCCTGCCACCTTGGAACGTGATTTTCTTTAGAAAAGGTCTTTGTAGAGGTAATCCAGTTAGCATGAGGTCATTAGGGTGGGCCCGGACCCAATATGACTGGAAATTTGGATACAGAGGCAGACATGCACGGAGGGAAGCCACGTGAAGACACACATGGGGAGAAGGTGGACACATGGCTGGAGAGGTGCATCTGAAAGCCAAGGAAGACCAAGGATTTCAGGCAAAGACTAGAAGCTGGAAGAGGCAGAGAAAAGTTCTTCCCTAGAGCCTTCAGAGGGAGTCCGGCCCCCCTGACACCCTGATTTGGGGACTCTGCCTCCCAGAGTGTGGGATGATACATTTCCGTGGTCCTCAGCCCCCTGGTTTGCGCACTTGGTTCCAGCCGCCCTGGGAAATGCACGCCCCCCTCTGTGCTTTCGGCCTCCCGCTGCCTGCTCTTGCACGCTGTCATTTAGTTCTCGTACCGCTTGGAATGCTTCCTGCGCTTTCTGTACCTGTGTGCACGTACGTGGGGGGCAGCAAAGCATTTGAGAATGAGTTTTAGGAGCTGGACTTGGCATCAACGGTGGCTAGCCCTCATGCAAAAGGCCATGAACATGGTGTTGGGAAGGGCAGCCTCAGGCAGGCAGCCCCCGGGCCCCACTCACCGCATAAGAATGATCTGCGGGCTTGGGAGTGTTTTTTCCGAGAGACAAAGAGCCACACAGCCTTGACAGCTTGTCACCTTGTGTGGGAGTATCTTTCCCTGTTTGGGGCTCAAAGAATGCTCGTTTGTCTTTGTTGGAAGCACCTGGCCAACCTCACTGTTCTATCTGTCCTAAGGGGAGGAGGGGTGCGTGCTCTGCGTCCTCTGTCTTAGGGACCTCTGGCTGTGGGGGTCACTGTTGGAGCTGACATTGATGTGTATCTTCGCCCTGTAAGTAACACACTGTTGGGTCTAGTGCTTGACTGTGTTGCATGCTTGGTGACTCCAATAGCAAGACGGCAGTGGGCCGAGGTGTTGGGCCTCTGTCCTGGTGGCTGGCATGGTGAAGTCTTCACTATCCTCCATGGCCACTGGAGTCCTAGCCTGGGATGGGCAATCGGTGCCCACTCATCTGCTCTGACAGTTTGTTGCAGCCAGTAGGGCCCCCAAGGAACCACACCAGGGTGTGGAGAGAGCGTGTGGGCGTCTCAGTGTCCTGTGATGTACCCCAGTGTTGTGCTGGCTCCGCTGGGAGGTGGGCTGGCTGAGGTGCTGACCACCCTCTGGCCCTATGGGGACACATGGGATGCAGATAGTCTCCCTGTAGCAAGGAGGAGCTGGTGCAACAGTGAGGACAGATGTACGAGAGGTGGGTGTGAAGAAGAGCCGGGAAGCGCTACCCTGGCCATGGGCCACCCTCCTGCTCCTGTGTCATCTGCTGTCCCCTCTTCAGTTTCTGCTTGCTTTTGCTTGCTCTCTAGTGCCATTAGACAGTTTTTAAAAAACATTTTGCGAGAGTTTATAATCATTACCGGAGAGAGCACTGGTCTGTTCGGAGCTACGCCTGTATGACCCAAAGCCCAAAATGCTCCTAGGTGAATTGAAAAAAATTTTTTTTTGTCATGTTTAAAACTCCTAGTGTGATTTTCTTTAGCAAGCTTCCCGAATGGGAGGCATGTCTCCTTAAGCCAGAGGCTGAACCGGGGGTGGGGTGGGGCAAGAACTGGGGGAGTGAGGGCCGGGGGGCAAGAGCCAAACTGGGGGCCTCCCCCATGGGACGCACACCCCAGTTCAGCATATGGGTCCACACAGGCCAGGCCGGAACTTGATCCTCAGTCCCTGGGACTACAAGGCGAGCACTTAAGCTGCGGAGCCCTCCCTGCTTCCCCCACACCATCTTCTTATGAGGGCTAGACAGGTGCCCTGGTGTGCTCTCCAAAACGTGTGCAGTGCCATTACAGCTGTGTATGGAACAGGGACTATCGAGTCATGGAATCGGGAAGGCGATCCAGTCACCTGCTGCTTTGGCCACTAAGCTATGGGGGTGGTTAGACTCCTAAACGGCAGCTTCTCTCGCTGGTGACAATCACAGCAGCCGTAGTACCTATAACAAACGTGAGGTTCCACCTTCCCAGCCACCGGTTCCATTCACTCTCCCGCTTTTATGGAGCCTACACACTCAAGTAATTCTGCACGGCTGTCTGTAGAAAGCAATGGGGGACAGAAGTGGTAGGATTTCACCTGTGAGTGCAGGACAGACAGTCTTGGGGGAAAACGCTGTTCTGTGACTCAGATGGAAAGAGGATCCAGAAAAAGAAGTGGGGTGGCTGGAAGAGAGCCAGGAGCCTGGACTCACAGCCCAAAAGGAAGGGCTGCATCAAACACCCTCTACATGCAGCAGCTGGTGTCACATGCGAAATGTCTTGGTGTGCACGCATTTGTCCAGCAGAGGGATCTGTTATCACTATAGATTTCTCATGGGGGTCGTTTCCTTGGCCTCGCCAGTCATGGTGACCCACCTGGGCCTGGATGTCTTATGCAGAAGCCAGAAATGCAGAAGAGCACACACAGTGAGAGAGAAAGTTGCACAGTGCAGGCAGCCCACCCACATCCTCCTCAGGGCGAACATCCTGCTGAACACATGTGGAAGTTGCTTTAGGGAGCAGGACTGGCCTCACAGGCCTGTGACCCATGTGGCCCCCCCTCAGGAGGAACCCACAAATTCTGTAGCCTGTCCTATTCTGGAGGAATCCATCCTTAGGAGGCATGAGGACTATAAAAGACCTTGGAGAAAAGCATAAACATAAACGACAGGGTGTATTGATGTCCTGCATTAAGGTACAGCCCAGCCCCTAAACAGAGTAGAGCGTTCAGCATTCAGGAGAGGAGGAATTTACCCCAGAGCCTGGTCTGAGGCTGGGTGACAGCGGCTTCCTGTCCTGTGGTCAACAGGACCCTACTGTATCATTGCTAAGGGGTGTCTTGCCCACATATGCTTTAGATAACAGCATACCTTATACCTTGAGGTAGATACAGAATTCTGAATAAGTCCTTGTGTTGTCTTCATCAAGTCTTAAGTTCAGAGTTCCCCCCAGATAGTTCCATATTTGACGACTGCTTCAGGTAGACTCTTCCCTGAGTGTTACGAGTTATGTCCTTGTGTGCAAGAGGAATAAAACCAGGGGGCCGCGGTCCCCCTTCCCCCTTAGAGAAAACTCTCTGAGCCATGATTTGTATTTTTCTGGATGTGTTTTATGGTACCCACTCTTGGGAGGAAAAAGTTTTAAGAGGTCCCAAGTAAGGCCCCGTGGGGAGGTTTCGGTTGGGGACTAGACAGTGGTGACTCCTGGGAGCTCAGTGACAGGCCTACAGAACATAGTTAACAGAGAGTAGGTGGCGAAGAGATGAAATGAGCACCCACAGCCTTGTTTTGGAAACTGGATGAAAAACAAGAAAGTGAACTATTATAGTATGTTCCATGGAGAGAGCAGCAGAGTGGGATGAATTTCTGCAAAGTAAGGGGGATTGCTGTCTACCTGGGGAAACTGCTGGGGTGAAAGGCCAGTGGTAAAGGTCAAGGACAGGTTCGTTCCATAATGATTAACATAGGGAGGGCACCGTGCCTGCCAATGGCATGCCGGCCGTTAGTAAGTTTGATGATAAGATAAAGGCAAGGACAACAGATTTGGGAGGCACAGCCTGGTCTGGAATATCAGTAGCTTGTGGCGTCCACCAGGATGGCTGCCAGACTCTTGCTTCCCCTGCCGGTCCTCACGGGGCTGCTACTCGTCCTGTGTGCTGGGCCCTCGGCTGAGGGCGGGAAGGTGTTGGTGGTGCCCATGGAAGGCAGCCACTGGCTCAGCATGCGGGAGGCCGTGCAGGAGCTCCACGCCAGAGGCCACCAAATAGTTGTCCTGTCACCAGAGTTGGCTGTGTATGTCAAGAGGGAGGATTTTTTCACCCTGGAAACCTATGCCATTCCTTACACCCAGGAGGAATTTCAGTACCAAATGCTGGGCCACACTGCAATGATTTTTGAAAGAGAACATTTTCTAAAAACATTTTTGAAAGTTATGCTAGTTTTGAGAAATGTGTCTTCAGTCTTTGAAAGGTCTTGTGAGGAGCTGGTGTATAACAAGGACCTGATCAGGCGTCTCAATGCCAGCGCTTTCGATGTGGTCTTAACGGATCCTGTCTACCCCTGTGGGGCGGTGCTGGCTAAGTACCTGTCACTTCCTGCCGTGTTTTTTTTGCGTTCTATCCCATGTGAGTTAGATTTCGAGGCCACACAGTGCCCAAACCCTTCCTCCTATATTCCGAGGTTATTAACAAGGAATTCAGACCACATGACATTTCTGCAAAGGGTCAAGAACATGCTCTACCCTCTGACCCTGAAGTATTTTTGCCACGTTTCTTTGCTTCCATACGCAAGGCTGGCTTCTGAGCTTCTTCAGAGAGAGGTGTCCCTGGTGGATGTTTTTGGCTATGCATCCGTGTGGCTGTTCAGAGGAGACTTTGTGTTGGACTACCCCAGGCCGATCATGCCCAACATGGTCTTCATTGGGGGCATAAATTGTGCCAACAGGAAGCCATTGTCTCAGGTCTGTATTGGTGTCTTTATTCAATCAGTGTGCCAGGCAGAATGCATTTTATTTTTCAACGAATTCCAAGTGCTTACTTTCCTACCAATCTTTCCATAGATTTCCACCTTTCATTCTCCTGTTAGCAGTCTTGGGTGAGACAAATTGTTCAAGTGCTGGCAGTAGTGCAATTAAGGTTTGCAATTTTGAGAGGAATATGAAGCAAGGGTGAAGGCATGTAATAGAAATGACACATGAAGGCATGATTCAACCAAGATTGTCCTTTTGTAAAGGTACTGTCTTCATGGTTGTGCAATTTTCTTCAGCTGTGTTAGGAACTCCACAGAGAAACTGACTGGTGGGCTGATACAGCAGAGGGTTTTTGCTTGTGGATGTTCAGTGGAAGTATGGAATAACTAGCAAATTGCATTTGCTGACATGATCATTTCTAGTGGTCCTGTCTCAGAAAGGACCAATAGAAATATAATGCGAGCCACAATGCCATTTAAACATTTTTATTATTTTATTAAAGATTTATTTTATTGTTTGAGAAGAGAGAGAGAGAGAGAGACACAGAGAGAGACAGAGAGAAGGGGGAGGGCCCAGAGCAGTCTCCATAGTTG
>PVKE010046111.1:0-12373 GCA_004027555.1 Craseonycteris thonglongyai | reverse complement strand
TAATTCCTTTATCTCTCTCTTCTTATGGTGTACCTATGATGTTAATGTTGGTATGCTTTGTATTGTCCCAGAGATCTCTTAAACTATCCTTATTAATTTTTTTTTTTTTTTTTTTTACTTTTTGGTACTTTAATTGGGTGTTTTCTGCTACCTTGTCTTTCAAGTCATTGATTTAATATTCTGCTTAATTCAATCTTTTGCTGATTCCCTCTTATGTGTTCTTCATTATAGTTATTATGCTATTCATTTCTGACTGATTTTTTTTCTATTCAATTTTTATGTTTTCTGTATTTGTGTGAAAGTTCTCAATGAATTCATCTATGCTTCTCCTAAATTCATTAAACATCCACATAACTTGTGTTTTAACTCTGTACCTGATAGATTGCTTGTCTCCATTTTTAGTTGTTTTTCTGGAGTTTTGTTCTGTTCTTTCATTTGGGACATGTTTCTTTCACTCTCCATTTTGACTGATTTCCTATGTTTGTTTCAATGCATTACATAAACTTGCTACATCTTATGGGTATTGGTAGAGTGACCTTGGGTACTAGATATCCTCTAGGGCCCAGAAGTGCAGTCTCCTTGGTCACCTGAGACAGGTGCTCTAGATGTGTCTCTTGTGTAGGGTGTTTCTGTCTTCTTATTGTAGTTGAGCCTTGATTGCTGTCAGCACACCAGCAAGAGGGATTGAGCCTTGGGCTGATTGGCTGTGAGAAAGGACTATAACTACAGTGGAAAAGCTGTTGTATAGAGGCTAACCCTCACAGAGCAAGATTTACTTTGGTGAGGCTTTAGTGCTGCTAAGTTCGCTCTTTGGGTGTGTCATTGATGGAGGTCGTTGGTTGTTTCTCTGGTATTGTCTGAAGTTAGGCATCAGGTGTGTTGATTCTGGGTCCTCTTGAGAGGGGCTCTGGTATAGGCCAAGGCCAGCTGCTGCTTGTGACTGGCCTGGAGCCACCTGGTATAATCTACGAAGTAATTTGCAGATGGTTGTAGCTTGTGCTAGGCTTGGAGGAGACTTAAGGTATGAACCAAGACCGGCTGCCAATAGTGCCAGGCTTGGTGTTTCTCAGCAAGAGCTAAGAAGAACACTGAAGCCAGGTGCTACTTGTTTTGGGCTTCTGAACCTTTGAGGAAATTTTAGGAATTCTGCAGCATAAGTCAAGACAAGGTGCTTGTATGGAAAAGCCAATGGAAGCAGCTTGGATGAGTCAGCAAGTTGGGTGGAGTTTGGTCTTAGGGAGTCATCAGGGTAGAATAAATGGTGTTAGCCAAGTTGATATAAACTCAGATATGGTGCCCACCTAATTCACATGCTGGGAGGGGCAAGGGCTCCATAAATAAAATGGCTTCTGCCAGCACTTCTGTCTGAAAGAAAGCTGCCTCTTCAGGCTTATCATATAGCAGACAATTTAGTTCTTCCCCACATATCCCTGGAGCCTTTCAAATTGCCATCCCAGTGCTGGAGCTCAAAGCAAGTGAGTTCATCAGCAAGTATGTCCATGCTCAAGCCCCTTAAGAGGAACTCCTGGGACTTTAGATGCTGTCTATCTGACAAGGGTGGACTTCTATGCTATGCAAAAAACTTGAGATTTAATTCTGTGGATCAGTGTTACCTGCCTAATTATGAGAATCACCTAGGGCTCTCATTAGAATTTGGGGACTTAAGTCCTAGATCTGATCTGATGACTCAGAATCTCTAGGGATAAGCAAGTTTGGGCAACATGATTATGGGAGCTACTGAAGAATTCTTAGTTGAGGAGTGATGTGATCATATTTGCATGTTAGAGAGACCACTTTTGCAGCAATAGAGTTTAGATGAGTGAAACATAGGCACCCATAGCTAGAGTCTGATAGATGAATCAGGTGGCTATTTCAAGAGTCCATAAGAGGCATAATGAGTTCCTAAATCATGAGAGCAGCAACTGTGGTAGAGTGGAAAGAATGTTAAAGAGCCGGGATTAGTAGGCTCCAGTGAATAACTGTCTCTAGAAAGTAAAAGAAGAGTATTCTCCTTTAAATGTCTGGCATCATGTGTAGTAGGATAATGTTATTGTTAATCACAGGCAGGGAGTTCAGAATAAATAATGAACTCACTTTGGGTCTTGCGGAACCTGACATGCTTATGGGACATGGGGAAGTGTCCAGAGGACAGGTCTTTAGCTCAAGACAAAAATCTTCCTAAAAGTAGAGATTTAGAAAGTGTTGATCTGGAAGTGTTAAGCTCCAGGTATATGTTACATAGATCACGTAGTTTGAAACAGTAGAAATCAAAGCCAGGGAAAGCAATAGCACTTAGGAAGAGAGGGAAGTCCTGAATGGAAACAGAAGAAGGGAATGAACATATGGAAAACAATCAGAAGAAGATGGACCAATAGTCTTAAATCTGGGGTGGAAATACACCCATTGCATTTGGCAAAACAGAGGATATTATTGGCCATAGAATGGCAGTATCTGTGGAATAGTGAAAGGAACAACTTGCTTTGGGTGCAAGATTGAGTGGGAAGTAAGGAAGCAGAGAACAAACATAGATTACTCTTTCTAGCAGCTTTGAGGATAAAGTACTCCTTTCCTCTTATTTGGGTAGGAAACAGGACATTTTGGGAAGTGCAGAATTAAGTATCTTGCTCTGGCAATACATACACTTCTTGACAGGTGTGAAGCTTTACTGCTTCACATGTTTGAAATAACTGATATGAATACTTTTTGGTCCCTTTGTTGAAAATTTATTAATAGTCATTGTTGATTTATGGCATGGATTTAGTAATTTGGAGTAACCTTATATGAAAGAGTCCAGATGTGACTATGGTATGTATGAAAGAATGCATATTAATTTTATTCATTGAGCAACTAAGTTCTTCTGGTGAGCATCTGTTCTTATGTTAGTGACTTCCTGTATGTTTCTGTCTATCAAGAGGGATACTTGTGCATATGCTTGTGTAAATCTTAAAACTAATGACACATTAGAAATTCATTAGATAATCCTCAACTTTTCAAAATCAAAACTTTGAGGGAATATTGATTGACTACTAAATGTGAATTTTGAGACAAGTTGTCAGGAAAACTATACATTAATATTAACCTTTTTTTCTCCACAAGTAGATTTTTTTTCCTCCAAGAGCTCTTAGGGATCTGAGATAAAGTTTTAGAGTGCATATCTATGTATTTAAAAAATTCCAATTTTAGTATATTATCTGTTTATATCATAACTCAACAACTTTTTTGAACTCCATGTTTGACTACATATTACACTATATTTCAGCCAAATTTAGGGCATTATTATGTTTTTTCAACCCCATGTAACTTAGCTAACTTTAAGCAAGATTGAAAAAAAAAGCAAAGTTGTTATTAAATTCTGTTTGAGAACTTGTTGACACCACCACCTCCCCCTTCCTCTCCCATATTCATCTGTGAATTTGAGAACATTGCTAGGCTGACACAAATCAAGGGCAATAAATGAAATGCAGATGAGTTTTAGCTGTGATATTATCAAGATTTTTCTTGTCTAAGAAAACCTTTTAAATGAGGGCTTAGAAAGGTGATCTTAAAAGGAATTTGATGATCTTTGATGAGAAGATGAGATATTATTATTACTACTCTCATGGCTACTACAGTAGCTGGGATGAGTTAGCAAAGCCAGAAAAGGGAAAAGAATAACCAAAGAATGGTCTAGAATGGCAAATTAAGAAAATCAATAAAAGTTTCTATTTTCTGCAGTATGGTAAATGAGGTCCTCTGGAAGCATCTAGAAATAAATGACCAAATAGGAGATACATTTTCTCAAGTGCCTAGCTAAGTTCACTGTTCATGCCTATACTGACACAAAATGACCAGCTCAGTTTTCCTGATATGTAACCATTCAAAGACTTGAATAGTTCTGAAGCTATGGAATTGCTTGGCAACAAAAGTGCACATAGCATATCCTCAGGCACATCCTCATGAAAAACATATCACACAAAATCAAGCATTGTTGCCTTGTTGTCCACATTGGTAGACTCGTCAACCTGGATTGTGTACCATGGTGATTCATCAATCCTGTCTAACGAATGTGCCTCAATATCCTCTGCTATTTCATCAATTCATCTAGTTACGGTGCTACCCGAAAGAGGAACACATGCCACCATCTGAACTGCAGCCTCTCCTAAAAGTTCAGGACAAATGTCCTTCGCAGCAGGTAGGGTCAACTCTTTACCAATAGTAACGGGCTTCTTAGCTTTAGCAGAGCAGTTAGGCACTAAGAATGATGCTCTCAGTGCAGACACACGTGATGAAGTGGTGACCTTCAATAATTGCTTCTGTTCTTCCTGTTCACGTCTTCTTTCTTTTAAAAAACTCCGAAGGCTTGTTTTTTAATGCAGGGTTCTTGGTCTCCTCCATATGGTAAAATATTTTTGAAGGTTTCATGGCTTTGTTGGAAAGCCGGTTGATCACCATATATTATATAATGTGGGCTTGGTGAATGTGAATCACCTGTTGCAATGAACTCATAATTTTTTGTTTAAATGCAGCTTTCTTTTTGTTGGCAGTCTTAGAGTGTTCTGCTGTTTCATCATTCATTGTGTCTTTCCCTCTTTTCAAAGAAGCTCTCCAGTCAAGTTTGTTATTTACTCATTTTGGCTAGAGTGAGCTTGTGGGCTGACCAAAACTGTGATGGAGACAAGTACGCAGTGCAGGACAGAGGTGTGGATGGAAGTGGTAAATGAAATAATGGGAGGGCCATGCATGGACTAAAAATAAGTGTCAAGTTCTGACTTAAAGCCTGTCATCAGACTCAGCTATACAATTAAAGTATGTCACCTCCCTTGCCACTGTAAAGCCTGCCACCAGATGCAGCTGAATTGTCACTTGCACTCACTGATAGTTTTGATATGAGTCTGTGAGCAAGTGGTCCACTATGGTCTCTGTGCTATCAAACCTCTGTTCATGTTCATCTGTATTTATAGCTTCTCCCCAGCGCTAGCATCACCACCTCAGCTCCACTTCAGATCATCAGGTATTAGATTGTCATAGGAGCATACAACCTAGTTCCCTCGCATGCGCAGTTCACAATAGGGTTCGTGCTCCTATGAGAATCTTACGCCTCTGCTGATTTGACAGGAGGCGGAGCTCAGGCGGTCATGCGAGCGATAGGAAACAGCTGTAAAGACAGATGAAGCTTTGCTTGTTCACCTCCTATTGTGTGGCCCGTTTCCTAATAGGCCATGGACCAGCACTGGTTCTGGGCCTTGAGGGGAGGGAACCCCTGCCTTGGAAGATGCCTGAGTGCTCCTTTTTCTCAGTTCCCCCAACACTTTCCAGGAGTTACCACTGTATAGACTTCTGTGTTCAACAGTCTCTTAGTTTCTTGATAGCTTTACCACCTGTGAATATATTCTAAACAAAACATAGTTCACTTTTAGAATAATATGTCATGCCTAAGTCTGGATTGGATCCTTTATCTAGAAAAAACTGACACCGAACATTTTTGTGACAGCAAGCAAATTTTGAATTTGGAAAGGATAGGATTGTATTGCCAATGTCAAATTTTCTGATTTTGTTCTATTGCATTTGATGAAGATATAGAAAGTCCTCGATTTTAGGAAACACACACTGAAGTACTTATAGATAAAACAATTAAAATGAATAAATGTATTACAAAGCCCCAACCTAAGTCCCTCCATAAGATGAAGGTGCCCAAGAAAGGAGGCATTGTACAAAGTGATTCACTGGCATCTCCTACCTGGGAGTTTATAAGACCCTATTCCAGGGAAGTTGATGAAGTCATAATGGCTTACTTGCCAGGATGGGGGAGGCACAGTAGCCTAAGGGGGTCAGTTGGGGAGATGTTGCCAGTATGCAAGGTTCTTGCATAAAGTTATGCAGTTTTGTACTGCACTTTCCTGCCCAGTGAGGATGGAGGTTGGCAGGTGGTGCTGAAAGTCAGCCCATGTGCTTTTCTCAAGAAGTGAATCCCGCAAGGCATGCCTGTGTGTAATTCCTTCCCCCAAAGGATGTTTGCTTTTCTAATCCCCTTACCGGGAAGGGGCTCGTCTTAGCAATTTTGCTGCCTGAAGGAGGTGTCTTTTAAAGAATTTCCATAAAGGCTAAGTTCTTATTGATCTAGTTCTGCTAGCATCTTATTCATTCCCAAACAGCTTCTAGCAAGTCGTTCTTTGTTTAAACTCCTGCCCTGTTAACTTCTGGGTTCAAAGAGTTTCCTAGTGCTACCAGTCCCTGGGCCTTTTGAAGATGGTTTGGCACAAATCACATTGATTCTCAGCTTCCTCTACTGCCAGCTCAGGATTTGCTCACTGTGTCGGCTAAGTCAGGGGCCACTGGACCACCTGATGTCCAGTTCCAAAAACGTGGTTGCTTTGTTGGCTCTCTTGTCTCCTCTGTCCTTGAAGGTTCATCTTACAAATGCCTTTGGTGACGTTTTCATGGGGTTTCAGATGAAGCAAACAGAGATGCAGATTCTAGCCTTCCATCTTAATGCAGAAGCCTCTCAGAGGTCAGTACCAAAATATAATTATTGAGTTTTATTCTGCCTTTAAAATCTGTGTGTCATGTAGGAAATTATGTGACAGATGGTACCCAGTGGATTATTAGTAAAGCTCCAGGGATGAAGTCTTTGGATAAAAAAAGAAAAAATCCTTAATATCTGTTGGTGCCTTCCCAGGTAATGCTCAGTTGTAGATTCTGTGGCTCCCTGAGTTCCTATCCACATGTGTTCAGGCCTGGAGGTATCTCCTATGTTCCCAGGTGGAAGGGTCTAGAGTGAATTGGGTTATTCCTAGCCTGATATATGTGGGCGATGCCAACCTTAGACTCTAACAAGGAAGATTCCTGCTATGGGCCCACACTTTAGGTTCCACTATGGTTCTTCTGTAGATATGTCTGTGTGGTCAAGGCCCTGTCACCATGACAGGCTGAAATCTGTGTCACTTCCTTCTCAGACCATACCTGGAATCCTAAGATTCCAGAACTTCTATCCCACATGGCCCCAAGCCTTGGTCTGGGGCTGTGTAGTTCTCTGCCCTGGATGTACCCTCCTGAGTATATACACTATTGATGGATGGACAGGTGGCCAAGGAACAGGTGTCTCCATGGGGTATGACTGGCATTTGGGTATATTGGCTAGGTAGCAACACGTGATTCCATGAGGCCTTTGCTTTGCCTGATGGAGCTGGGGTGAGAAGACAAGGGAGGTGGCCGAAGGACCAGGGATCAAGGAATATGCCAGATGCCCCAGTGCGGAATTCTAAGGAGTCTGAAAACTCGTTTAAGCCTCAACTTCTCGATCCTTCTGAATATATATTTTCAAGAAATCGGGAGAAAATATATTTTATGAAATGATTTGCTCTGAGCTTGATTTTTCAGGTTTAACTCTAATTGTATGTGGACCTGTTTGCACATGGACTGTGAGCCCCACACATGTTAGGGGCGGGGCTGTGTGTGGGACGAGATGCTAGGCCTATCTGTGTTCACAGAGATGTATTTCTTTTCCCACGGTTAATTCCAAGAAATCCAAACCTATAAAACTGCACTTGAGGGTCATGATTTAAGCTCCATTTCTCTGAGAAGAAGCTTGCCCTTAACACCGGGCAAGAAGTGTTGGCAACCTGACTAATTCTGGTTACACCCTTCCTTAGCAACCTGGCCCTACTTCTCTGAGCTTTAGCTGGCTTTTATTTAGGTAGCCATCCCTGGAAGCAAGGTGTTGGGACCTAACTAACTCTAACACAGTCACATTGGCCACTTCTGAAGTGCCAATTATGGGCCAGAAACTTCCCTAAGTCCTTTATGTACGTGATTTCTAGTTCTTTATACCAGTGCTGGAAGGTAGATGTTACAGTTTGCAAATGGGGAAATTGAGGCCCAGAGAGGTGAGGTAACATGCTCAAAACCATACAGTAGGTGGAGAGCTAGAATTTTGAACCTAGGTATCTCTGATTCCAAAGCATTTACTAATTTGCTTAGAGATTTCCACTCTAGGTGGCATTCAGTAACTTGGACCCCCCTTATTCCCAAAAGATTAATGATAGGCTGGCTCAGGGGTTTTCAACCTTTTGGCTTCCCTGGGCCACATTCGAAGAAGAATAGTTATCTTAGGCCACACATAAAAATATACTAACACTAACAATAACTGAACAGCTAAAAAACAAACAAACAAACAAATAAATAAATAAATGCAAATAATCTCTAAAGGTTTTAAGAAAGTATATGAATTTCTGTTGAGCTTCATTCAAAGCCATCCTGGCCACATGCAGCATGGGAGCCATAGTTTGGACAATCTTGGTCTAGACAGAAGCTTTGTTCTACTGAAGGGTAGTGACCCTTCTGTTCTCCTTGGGAAACAAACCCTCTGCCGGAGCTAGACCTCCTACACTCAATCTTGCTTTCTTGGTTGGTCTTTCTTCTCTGCTGGGCTTCTGTACTGTCTTGTAGCATGTATACATGATTTAGTTGTTGGATTCAATTGAACGTTAATCTTGTTTGGGCCTGAATTTCATCAAAGAAATGTAGGGCTTTCTTAGAGCTCTATTATTGCCAAACTGAGAGGGGCACTGAGGAACACCTAATGCACTGAAAAGCAAATCCAAAAAGACCCCTAAAATCAGTTAAAGTCAAACCTTATCCTCAGAAAACCTATAAAATAAAACCTGTGCATTTTATTTTTAAAAATCCACCTTATTCATATTTCATAAGCTTTATAGGGCCCGTCCACAGTTATGAAATTGTGTCAGCCTGAAAGCAGTTGAGTTCAACATCAGAGGTGAATGATGTCAGCTTACCACTGAGAGTTATTTATACTTTCATAGAGTTCCTCAGTCAAGATTAAACTAGCTGATTAAAAAATTATGCTGATGAAGGAAAAGTCAGGGGGTTGATAACTGTGTGGCTCAAGTAATTTTTTTTGCACTCAGGATCTTAAATATAACACTTGGAAGTGCCCAACCCAGCTGGGTTTTTACAATTATATGCAAGCTGTAGCAAGAAGAAAAGTAGGGAATGGGTCAGGACCAGTTCAAGATATGCATTCATGCCTTGATAATGCCTTCATTTTTAAATTTATTTCTTGATTTATTTAATAAACATATATTGAGTAGCTATTTATTTTGTTGTTGTTGTTATTTTGTAGTGGTTTGCATCATATTATGTATTTCTCTACAACCTTCTTATTTAGGTTCAAAGGAATTACAAAGAGCCTAAATGGATGTATCTGGTAACAGGTCAAATCAGAATTCAGACCCAAGTCTTCTGACACTGAACTTCAGAATTCTTTCTCCTATAATGTAGCAATGAACTGGAAAATCACCACTAAGATAGCTTAGTCATTTTAATAGAAGATTTTAATCTATAAAACACAAGTAAAAAGTTGATGGTTATTGTATTGATAAATTCTTATTATATTGACCAAAATTAAAATTTTTAGAAATGCTCTATACATCACCAAGGGAAATGTAAATTCTCAAAATAATTGCTAACAGGATAATATTCTAGTTTAGTCTCTGAACGTCCACCAAAATATATTTCTCAGTGTAGGGGAAGAGATTATAACATTATTTTGAAATGGTATAAAATTATTTTTCATATCTTTTTTACTCCAAAGATATTTTTACTATTTATTTTAATGAGTTATACTAATAATGATTGACTTTTGTCATTAAAGAACCTCCATCTATCTAATCAAATATCTTGGTCATTGTTTTAAAAGTGCCATTAAATAATTAAAAAATTTTACATTTTATACAGGGAGGGGGCATCAAATATATATTGATGGAAAGAGAACTGACTCTGGGTGGTAAGCACATAATGCAATGCATAGATGGTGTAATATAGAATTGTACACCTGGAACCTATACAATTTTTACCAACCAATGTCACTCCAATAAATTTAACAATTAAAAAAATACTTTTATTGAAATAATGTCCTAGGAAATTTTACAAGAATGGGGCAGATGTTAAATTTTATCAGATGTAGTTTTTGTCATTAAGAATTTGGTGGTTTTGTTGTTTTGGTGGTTTTGTTGTTTTGCAGGTTTCTTTACCTAATTTAATATTGCAGGTTTATTTATATAAGGAATTTTTCTGTCCCCATAAGAATACTAAAAAACATTTTAAAAAATTGAGACAAACTTATACTAGAGTACCTGTAAAAAATAATAATAGCCATAAAATGCTTCGAATGACCAGTAATGAGAGGGTACCAACCCTATCTGATATTGAAACCTATTATAAATATAGAAAATTAAAGAAGCATAATTCTGGGAATCGACTTAGATTAATCAACAAGGAAACACAAAATCCATAAACTGAAATATGTAAAAACATTTAGTATGTAAGCAAGGGAGCACTTAAAATTGTGGAGTAACTGATGATGCTGAGACAACTAGGTATGTAGACAATTCACATAAAATGAAATTTACATGTCTCTTAAACACATGAAAAATATAACCAACCTCACTCATAAGAGAAATACATACTAAAACTGTAATAAAATAACATTTTTTATCTATAAACCTAGCAAAGATGAAAACATTGGCAAGGGTGTTAAGAATCAACATTCTCATACACTGTGGAAATGGAAATGGGTCCAACTTCTTCGGGAAATTTATCCAAATTGATCAAAATTTAATTTAAACATTGCCTTTGACACAGCAATTCTATTTCTGGGTTCATATTAGAATTGTATCTTTGGAGAGTGTACAAGAACTTGCTTATTTTTAGTGAGGAAAAGTTTGTTTATGGGGGAAGGGAGTGTATGAGACTATTTTTGTTTTCCTTTATATATTTTTTTGTATTCTCAGTTCCATACATATACCTATTCATGCAATATCAATTCAGAAGCAAAAGCCCTTGAGCCAAATAAGTGATTCTTCTTTTCATTTCATTTTTAGCCAAATATGGTGATTCTTCTTTTCATTTCATTTTTAGCCAAATATGGTGATTCTTCTCTTTATTTCATTTTTAGCCCAATACAAATTTATATTGTACTATTTCAGTTTTACATTTTATTCCTTTATTTCCTATGAAGTCTAATTTTATTTTCAGGTCAGATTTAGTGATTTAGTGGTTTTTTAAATCTCCAACAAATTTTGCTAAGGGCAGTTTTGGCCATTGTCATTTTTTGTGTGTGTTGGTTATTATTAATTATGAATTTAACTAAAAGTCTATAATTCATTTCTTGATTAATCCATATGGAAATGGTGGGCAATTCCCCTCTTGTAAGGTACTAATAGTCATCACCACTGGCAAAACAAGAGCAAAATTTAATATCTTCAGCTTCAAACTGGCGAGGTCAGCATATCCCATTGAAGTCACAACCTTTTCCTTTAAGACAACCTTGGATATTATGATGGAAATCATCTAAATGAGGGTTTCTTTTTTCCCAAGGGCTTTTGTACAACTATTTTTAACTATTTTCTTTTATGTTCTGTATATAAAAGGTAGTCTTGGCCTAGATGAAGACAGATCAGGAAGTGATCTATTGAACAAACTATCACTTTCTTGATTAAAGTATATCAGTGATTGCAAGTGTGAGAAATCTGGCAGCATTCAATGCCTCTAACTAAAGCAGAACCTAAATGGTCATCCAACTAGGAGACTACTATTAAGCCCTCATCTGTGACCCTCAAAATGAGAGACATTCTTGTTTCTAATATTTCAAGAAAACATCAGTGATTAGAAAGTGTGATATAAATAATCATATAGACATGTATAAAGTATAATTAAAGTGGGCATTCCCCTATGTTTTTATTGATCTAGAATGGAGCTGAAAGAATTCATTATGTCCCTGAAAAATTAGGGTAATGGACCTGTTAAAAGAATTAATTGTTTCAAAAATTAAACATTTATTGAGTGCCTACTTTACACCAGGCTTTAGGCTATACAGGCATTGAATTTACAGAGATAAATAGACATGTCTCTGCTTATCAAGGGACCCTGGCTTTATTTAATCCCAGCATTTTCCTTTCACATTGCCAGGTAGGTGGATGGAAATGCACATGTTTTATTTGTTAGATGTTTCACATAGAGCTTGAAGCAAACGAACGGTTTCAGCTTTAGAGAGAGCAGCTTAAGAGAAACAAACAAACAAACAAACAAACAAACAAAACAACAGCAAATGGTGACATTCACTCTTACAGTTCTCTCTGTATCCTGTGCCATTAAGATGCCAGTTGATTGCTAATTGCTCAATATTATCCATAAACTGCTACAAACATTTTAAATGGCACACTCTTTGTAGTAATTTAGGGGCAGTACTGCCATCTATTTCTATGTGCTTTGGAATGTTTTTTTCTGAGCTTACAAAGTGTTTGGCTGGCATGCAGGGGCCTGAGGAAGCTTAGCAGAAACCTGGTCCCATGAAACCTAATCCTGCCACACCCTGAAA
>PVKE010046110.1:0-12373 GCA_004027555.1 Craseonycteris thonglongyai | reverse complement strand
AAACTGGATTACCGGTACATTTCAGTGACTGAAAAATAGTGCCCTAACACATTTCATATCACTTGAAATAAATTATAGGCATTAATCAGGTAGAAATTTTTTCTCTTCTTGTATAAATTGTAAGGTTAACTTATCTTTCATGTTCATCAAGGCATAGCAACATAGCCTCTAGAGATACAAAAAAAAAAAAAAGAAAGAACTGACTTTATTAATTTCTTACTGGAGGTGTATCAGTATATAATAGGCTTCTTACTGTCCTGTTATACCTTGACTTATACTTGTTTTGCCGTCATCTTGTATTCTTGTAATATTAAGGACAACAAATGAAAGGAAAGTTCAAGGCTAACAATTCACTTTAGAAAACCAATAATAATTTTAAAAGTTAATTTTCTTTCCCTCAAAAGGATAGATTTTAAAAATTGGACAATTTATGGTGTTCTTTTAATGATTATTTAAAATTGTTGAAGTACCTGGCTTTTCTTCAAAATCCTCTTGTATTCAGCTGAGCACATACCTTAACGTTATACACATTAAATATTTAGTGAATTTTATTTATAGTGTTATGGCAGGAATCCATTTGGGAAGCCATGCATACAGATAGATAATTTTTTACTATATTAAAGTGTCTGGTCTATCTGGTTCCTGCTTCTCAGCAGCATTTTGCTGCCTGTCCACACTGGCACTGCCCACTCTACATCTGATTCTTCTAGGAAATCTCTGAAGTATTAGGATTTGTGAAACCATATAAGCCCCACATTGGGGCCTTTTTAATATCATTCTTTGTTCCTTAAATATTCTGAGTTGTAAACTATGATATACATAGTTGTAAACTGTGCTACAAGTAGATGATTAGAAACTTCAATTGCAGAATTTTAACCCCTAGACAGCACCGGAAGACATGTTAACTTGAGTTGTAAATAGTTTTCTCCCTACTGGATATGAAGTTCATTCTAGCCAAGGTCTCTTGGTTGAAGGAGAAATATAGTCCCAAAATGGAACTTGGAAAAATATTTTATTGCTGAATCATGTGCCCCCATTGTAATAATCCAGGAGACCACAGGAAAGAGAAGTGGTAGTGCAACCAGTTTGGGAATATACCAGGTACAACCCTGAATTATATCTCCAATGATGTATTAACTTGTTGAGCAATAGCTAGGAGAGGTAAGGAGAGACAGGGGATCTTATTTTGGACTTTTGCTTCTTTGGGATTTCAGGAGGGTTGCACATAGTAGAAAGAGAAAGCATACACATACACTCTGTTTGATTTCTTTGGTCAAGCTTGCAGAATTTTACCTAGTACAGGAGCTAATGAAGCATGTGTCAGTATGGCTTTACCTTAATGGGATACATTCAGGAACATTCTCAGTACGTGTAAGGCCCTGCCAGAACTAGGAGGTAACCAAACTTTTGTTACATCATAGGATATTAATGCCTGGGGTTTGTATTTCCATATTGAAAAACCAAGTAACTTTCAATATACCAAGGGGAACCCCCTGCCCTCAAACAGAATTTATTTATAAAAAAACTGTGTCTTTATTCTTACATGTTTACACTTCAGTCGCCTTCAAAGTACTGTTCATTTGATGCAATACACCTCTCAAGATGCTTTTTCCAATATGCCTATTGAGATGTTTTTTCCACTGCTCAACAGTTTTGGAACTCATCGGTTTTGATGCCTTTTAGTGCTTCTTCATTTTTTTGTTTCAACTCTTCCACATCGGCAAAACATTTCCCTTTGAGAACATTTTTCATCCAGTGAAATGAAACAAAGTTGTTTTGGGTGAGACTGGGTGAATATGGTGGCACATGGGGTCATGCTGTTTTTTGCTCCGAAACTGCTGAACACTCAGCATGGTGTGAGCAGGTGAATGGATTGTCATGCTATACATTGTTTGTGTAAATCACCCATCATGAAATGGGCAAACATGTTGAGTCTCCAAAAAAATTCACTGAAGCTGAATGCAGCCTCTCACACCAGCTGATAAATTGACGCAGATGGGTTTCTAGAACACTCACCTAGCAGGGGAAGCCTATATTACAGGGCCTGCCCTCAAGAGGTAATTTCAGTTATGGGGGGCTCCCCTTTCCTTGTATTTGTTTCCTTTTGAGGTAACATTAATGTATGTAAGGCCTTCATGGTTCTTAATGCAATTTATCCATCAGCAAAGTCATATTAGTTCTTAGTGTCTCTGGTTCATTTTCATAGACCCAGGAATTCATTTCCTCACAATGCATTCCCTGATTCTTGAGGGATTTGTTTCCAAACTTGGTCTATAGTAAACTAAAGACTGTGATAAGCAAACCATTTCCCTTCTAGCTAAGATTCTGCAGGAGGCTATACAAAAAGACGAGGGTCCAAACATTATAAGGCAACTATTTAATTACTCAGTATTACTGCTTAAAATGCTTATGCATTTAAACTGTTGAGCAGATCTCTTTGACTTCTCCTTATATAAAATGTCAGTTCTAACAAATATGAAGCCCTGCTAATTTATGAAATAGTGGAAACAGGTTTTATTAAAACAAAAACCAAAAAACAAAACCCTCAACAGTTCTCCTCCTGAAGTTCTTTACGTGGTTTAAGTAGCTGGTCAACATCAGTATATTTGAAACACTACTGGCAATTTTCAGGAAAATCTACCCTCTCTTAAAAAGCATTTAAGATTAGTTTTTTAAACCAAATAACTGAATTCAAAAATATCACTATGATATTTCTTTGTATGATTTCATTTTTTCCTATGTGCCAATACAGTACTGACAAGC
Organism: Craseonycteris thonglongyai; assembly: GCA_004027555.1. Taxonomy (NCBI): domain Eukaryota; kingdom Metazoa; phylum Chordata; class Mammalia; order Chiroptera; family Craseonycteridae; genus Craseonycteris; species Craseonycteris thonglongyai. Next base: position 9,610 of record PVKE010046110.1, on the reverse strand, counting down.
CTTGTTTACACAGGTTGAACAACAAATGATGACACTAAGATGATTCTCCATAAAAATGGTTCTTAGAATTATTTGTGAATCAGAATATTTTAAAAAGTGAATAACATTCATGAATTATTAATTTTCTACAAATCCATCTATCTAAACTAATTTATAGCAATGGCAGGATAGCTCTTCAGTTGAGCACTTGCCTTGCAATCTCAAGGCCTGAGGTTGGATTCCCAGCCCCAGCCCTAGCCCCAGACTGAGCAAACCTATATGCTGAACAACAGTGCATCTGGTAACCACCAGGATGGCTTGGTGGTGAGGGTTCTTCCCTCCCATGAGGGAGGCCCCCAGTTCAGTTCCCACCCCACATGGCCCCACATCCACCTGTGTGGAATGAAACCATGTCACAACTAATGATGTACAACTATGGAGACTGCTCTGGGCCCTCCTTTCTTCTCTCTCTCCCTTTCTCAAACAGTAAAATATATTTTTAAAAATAAAATAATTTATAAAGAAACTTAAGATTCTTAAGGATCCTCTGAGGGCTAGTATGTCCTGAGTCTATGTGAAACTCCAGCTAAGGGTCTCCTGTTTTAGGACAGCTTTTGATAACTTAGGGGCCAGAGTCATGGATACGGCTTTTAACCTGTCCATCTTACTGGTAATGCAACTGAACAATTTACCTGCTCTATCTATGCCTCAGTTTCCTCATTTATATAAGAAAGCATGTAAATAACTTCTCCATAAACATAGTATGAAAATTTCCTTCAGCAAATTTTTATGTGACTTATATGATGACCATTTGTTTCAATTGTAAGGCAATGCAAGAGTGAACAAGACAAATTGTCTTTATTAAACTTATAGTCTAGTAAGAAAGATAAGCCATAAAGAAATAATAACAAAACTAAAATTAATTCCATTTTGGTAGGTACTATCTCAGTGACACACGAAGGAAATATAGCATAGATCTGAAGGATAAGCCATTGTGTTTTTTATTACCTAGGGAAAGCAATCTAGGAGAAGGCACTGTGGACAGATGAAAAGCCAGGGATGCAATCTTTGAGGATTAAACCTTCCTTTAAGGAACTGAAAAAGGTCTATATAGTTGTAATCTAGAAAGAAAATGTAGGATAGAGTCTGTAGAGGAGTGAAGGGCAAATTCATATGTTACTACCCATCTTAAGGGCTTGGGACTTTATCCTAAGAGCAGTCAGGAGTCATTTGAGATGTTAGGTACATCAGTGACAAGACAAGACTGTTTTTTAAAGTCAGTCTAAATAGATAATCTAAAGCAGAGAGCACTAGACTCATATGGGTTTACTGATTGTTTACCAAATATTTAAGGAAGAAAATATACCAATTCTCTACAATCTTGTCAGAAGATAGAAGCAGAGAAAATACTTCCTAACTTAATTTACAAGACCAACATTGCCATAATATCAAAACCAGACAAAGACATCACAAAAAAAGGAAACCACAGACCAATAATACTCATGACCGTAGATGCAAAATCCTTAACAAAATTTTAACAAATCAAACTCAACAATATATAAAAAGTATGATGCACCACAACCAAATGAGATTTATCACAAATACGCAAAGCTGGTTCAGCATTTGAAAATCAGTGAATGTAACCTGTCATGTGATCATATTAATAGATACAGAAAAAGCATTTCACGAATCCAAAGGTCATGCATAATAAAAATTCTCAGCAAAGTGGAAATAGAGGATATATTCCTCAACTTGGTAAAGAATAGCTACAAAAAAAAACTATAGCTAACATCATACTTATTTGGGGAGAGTATCAGGACAAAGCAAAAATGTTCTCTCTCACCCCTCTTTTTCATCATTTTACTATAAGTTCTAGCTAATACAAAAATATCACAAACAAAAGATATACAAATAATTAATAAGAAATAAAACTGTCTTTGTTCACAGATAACATGATTTTCTATGTAGAAAACCTGAAAAAAATCAACCAAAACAGACTTGGAACAAGTAAGTAACTATAGCAAGGTTGTTGGATAATAGAAAAGTCAATCACATTTCCACATACTGGCAATTAACAAGCGGAAGTTGAAGGTAAAAACACAGTACCACTTACATTAGCACTCCCCAAATTGAAATCATTAGGTATAGAGCTAAAAAATATATGTACAAGATCTATATTAGGAAACTTACAAATCTCTGATAAAAGAAATCTAAGAACTAAATAAATTGAGAGATATTTTATATTCATGGATAGGAAAAATTCGGATTATTAAGATGTCAGTTTTTCCCAACATGATCTATAGATTCAATGTAATTTTAATCAAAATACCACTAAGTTATTCTGTGGATGTTGACAAACTGATGTTAAATTTATAGGAAGAGGCAAAAGACCCAGAACAACCAATATAACATTGAAGGAAAAGAACAAAATTGGAGGACTGACACTACTTGACTTCCGGACTTAGTATAAAGCTACAAGAATAAGAACAGTGTGAAATTGGCAAAAGAACAGATAAATAGATCAATGTAATGAAATCATGAGCTCAGAAATAGATCTCCATAAATATAGTCAACTGATCTTTAACAAAGGAGCAAAGATAATACAATAGAGAAAAGATAGTCTTTTCAACAAATGATACTGGAAAAACTGGACTTTCATGTGCAAAAATAAATGATTCAAGACAGACTGTACATTTATCACAAAAATGAACTAAAAATGTATTATAGATCTAAAGGTAAAGCATAAAACTATAAAACTTGCACAATATAACACAGTAAAAGATAAGAACTGAACTTGAATTGCCTAGCTTCAAATGAACAAGGATCAACAAATTAGAATTTCATGGAGGAATTTCCATTAAAAAAATCATACAGAGTTGGGGAAGCCAGGATGGTTCAGCGGGTTGAGTGCTCACTTTGCAGCCCTGAGGTCCGAGGATCAAGTTCAGGTCCTGGCCCAGGACCATGCAAACCCATATGTTGAACTGGGGTGTGCTTCCCATGTGGGAGGCCCCCAGTTCAGCCCCAGCTCCTGGGGGCATGCTTCCCATTCAGGAGGTCCCCAGCCTAGTTCCCATCCTGCACAGCTCCTACCCACCTGTGTGGAACAAAACCATGTCAACAATTGATGATATACAACTACGGAGACTGCTCTGGGCCCTCCCCTTCTATCTTTCTCTCTCTGTCTCTCTTTCTCTCTGTCAAAAACAATCAATTAAATCTTTAAAAAAAAAGTCATACAGAATACACTGCAATTCTCCAAGGAAGGGATATACTGCCTGGCAAGGTAGTGAGTTCTCTGCTAGTGAGAAATTTTATAACAGACCATTTTTTACCCCAGATGATATAGTAGTGGTTCCCAACTTGGCAATCTAACAAAATAAATTGGAAGAGCTTTATTTAATGGAAGATATACGAGTTTCATCCCTAAACCAGCATTTGAAGCCACTGCTAAATGAGATTTAAGTATGTAGATTTTTTCATTACATTGTGTTCTTTTTAATATCTTAGATTAATAAAAATTAGTGAAGTATTCTTTCTCTTTGCTAAAGATTCATTAGATCTTTATGTGTCTGAAAGTACTTACCTTTTTTTTTGTCCTGAATTTGTCCTATTAACTGGTTCACTCCTACATTCACTTCTGTCTTATATTCGTTACCTTTCAGCATGTCCCCCTGAACTGCAGGTTCCTTGAAAAGAAAAAGACCCTTGTGTAATTCATCTGCCATTTCTCAACAATTTTAGTGCAATGTCTTATACATACCATTCACACAATAAAGAGTTGTTAAAATCCAACCCTGGGAATGCTGCATTACAGTGTTTTAGTTATCTCTTGCCATTCGTACACTGAATGGCTTCTTGGTAAACTAATTGAACCGATGGATCTTCCTTAGCTTCCTAAGTCACAACCAGGGAATAATTAAGGAGACAGACTTTCTGAAAAACATCTTTAGGGTTTACATTGCTATAGAAACAGGGAAAAATTTCTTACTCTTTACCTTAATTGATAACTAATTGTATAGATATAGATTGTACAAATAAAATTATTAAATAACTAACTCATATAACCACCTACAAAGCCATTCACTGTGTGGGAAAATAGCAATTACATGAAATCTAGAAGGTTGAAAAAATTCCAGAAAACAAATTGGACATTATGATAATATAGTAAATTAAAAAAAAAAAAAATAGCCCTCCAAACCAGAATTCAAAAACTTGGAAAATAATACCTTCTAAATATAAAATTTTTAAATCGAAAAATGGGCTGCTTTTATAAATATTGCCATGAATTATAGTAAAGCATTAATGTTTGTAGGAAATGAAATCAGAATATTTTGGAGGTGGTTATATGGTGAATTTTCACTCCTCACTGTGTTGATGACACTACACAGATACTATATTTCCTATTGTAAGGGTTATAGTGGTCACTGGAGATAGAAGAACCTTTCACACAAGAATTTCTAACTATAGCCAACAAATACGTATCTTTTCAGCAACCTCCAGATATCAGGCAACTGTGCAGTGTGATATACAAGATGGTCTTTTCCTGAAAACATTATTTTATTAATACTTCTGTTCCACTTCTGTTTCATTTTCCATCACCCTGACTATATCCTACTTATGTTACTTTTCTCCTTCATTTCCTTCTTTTCTCTCCCCTTTGATTTTCCCTTTGCGAAGGCCTTGCTGGAGTAGGAGTGGATTTGCTTACGTGGCCACACTGTATTTATATCTTCTTCTTATTACTAGTATCTTGCTTCCTCATCTCCATCATATGCAGACTCTTGCACATTTGCTGGACTGAATTACAAGCTCCGTAAATATGAGGGACCAATCTAAGACTTGATTGCAACAACTTGAGTTCATAAATGAACAAATGAATGAACTTTATGAAAATGTATACTATCTAAAAATTATATGTATTCACATTATAACATTTCTGTTCAAATAAAGGAGGAATGAAAAGCCAATCCACTAGAATTTAGATGGTCAGTTTTAACTCGCTTCCTGTTACTTTTTGCGGAGCTGCCCTCTCTCCTGGATGCTCTGACTTCCTCTTGGACACTGTGGTGTCCAGACTACAGCATGGCACTGCTAAGGCAAAATATTGAAACAAAAACACTTACCGGTAGACTTCAGAGGAGGTTCATGTTATGGGATTGGTTTTCATATTGCTGCGGAGTAAGCCAGCTTCGTTCTGGGGCCAGGTTGGGCTTAGTGGTAAGTCCTCATCAGGGAGTATGATGTTCCTTGGTGGTCAAGCAGGTTCACCTCCAGGCCTAGTTTTTGCTCACTTCTAAACAGGCAAGGCGAGGAAGGCAAGCCTTTGCATTGATTGTTCTATGCTTTGGGCGAGAGCACACTGTCTAATCCCCCTCTCTTGTCCTCTTTTTAAAAATTTCTGTGTTGACTTTCTGTTGGTAACATTTTATTCCAGAGGAATAGAAATGACAAAGGAGTTGTTTTAAGTTATCATGAAAGTACGTATTTCCAAGGCCCAAGTAATTCAGAAGCTAAGGGAAAAGCAAAGATTTGGAGAGGAGCACAAATCACAGCATTTCCCAATGGGAATGACCTTGATCTGGAGATGCACTCACCAGAGCAGGATGGGGTTAATGTAGCTTTGCTTGGAGGAAGGAAAAGTGAGGGATGTTTGGGCTGTGGAGACTGCAAGAATGAGAGGTGACAGAGAGTAAGAATGTACTTTATTTAGAAAGGTATCTGTTATTAATGTGGAGTGCCCTCTTTGCTGAGCTTCAGGATAATACCCACCCTATACTCAGCCAAGAAGGACCAGATTTGTAGGCCCTAATGTGAGATGGTAAGCAAAATAAAGAGAGCTTATAGGAAACATTCGAAAAGGCAGGTGTGCTGTAGACAAGGTATGGGAACTGGAGGGACCTCCCAAACCCATTTCTAAAACTTCCTATAAGAAAAATGTTTTAGAGGCTTTTTATCCCAGAAGAAAAGGCAATCTGGAAGCTGGGAAAGCAAACTCTACCTCACTCCCCACCAGAACATAAAACTTTTAATATTGCTTTCAACCTCTTCATGGAACATTTCTCCTGGCTAAGCATTAGGTTCAAAAGTTGACTTCAGACTAAAGGTACTATTTAGCTGGCATAGTGACAAAGACATTGTCATCAAGTCTTTATTTTCCTCCAGATAATACTTACATTCTGCTTTGCTCTGTAGTTATCAATAACAATATAGACCTAGAATATAAGGTGTTTTGGCCTCTGGGGGCAAAAATATTCTTCATGTGAGATATGTTATAGTAGAAGGAAATTGGTGTTAAGTTTTCAAGTGTTATAATACTGTGGTTTGACGCTTTCATGAATTTTTTGCATGCCAGAAAAAAATTTCATATCACTTTTTTGGTGTCCTGTTGCTTTTCTGGACCTTTGGGAAAATGGGGGTGGGGGTGGGGGTGGGGAAGTCCTGAGCTTGCAGTGAAAGCTTCTCCCTCAGCAGCTGCTCGAAGAAACCCGTGCCAGTGATGCTACAGCATGAGAGAGCGGTGGCTGAAGCAAGGTGTGTAAAAGTCAGTCTGAAAACTTTTCTTACATATTGGTGGTTTTTCATTTTTGTTGGATGTATTAGCCAGTCTTCTCTGGAGAAGTGGCTTATGCAATTGCAGAGGCTTGGTGAAGCCAAAATCTGGTGGGGGAGACCAGCAGGATGGAGACACAGGAAGAAGTTGCATTTGGAGCCCAAAGGCAGTCAGCTTGGAGACCAGGAAGAGCTAACAGGGCAGATGAAGCCCGCAGGCTATCTGATGGCAGAATTCCTTTTTTGCTCAGGGTAGGTCTGTTTTTTGTTCTATTTAGGCCTTTAACTGATTGAATGTGGCCCACCCATGTGATGGAACATAATTTGCTTTGCTCACAGTCTAACAATTTAAATGTTAATCTCATCTAAAAACACCCTCACATAAACATCCAGAATAATGTTTGACCAAATATCTGAGCACTGTGGCCAAGCCAAGTTGACACATAAAATTAACCTTCATGTGTGCAAAATAAGAGAAATGAACCTCATTCATTTGGACCTTCATATGAGAAAAGAGAAAACTGATTTGAAACAAAGAGGGATATTTAATGTTTTCGACGATGAAAAAGAAATTGAGATCACTTATCTATAGTGTAAAATGTACAATTCTGATGCACATTTGACTGGACAAAATGGTCAACAGTAGCACAGATGAGGTATAAAATGTGGGGGGAGGTGTGCGTATAATGTGACCTACTGACTGAATGTGTAAGGTACCCTATTAGTAAGTGTAACCACCTAAATATTAATGGCACACGTAAGTGGCTCCTGGGGCCAATGTCAAGGAGACATGATATACAAGGTGAGGATAGGAGAAGCAGCCCCACTGAGATGCCTACAGATCTTTTCCGATACTTATGTGTGATGCTTCCTTGAGGGATACAGCAAAAATAATACCCCTGAGCAACACCACAAGCCTAGATTAAAAAAAAAAAAAGTTCTGGTGAAATCTCAGTGGCACTCTTTGGTCCTCTCTGCGCATCTGTAACCCCTCCCTGGAGGATGTCTGACACAGTATCAAGTCATGATGCTGCATGGTCCCACAGGGGACATGCAGAGCTCTGGATTCCACCTGGAGGACTCCATTTTTACTTTCAGCTTAATTTGGACTCTTAGTTCCAACTTTCTCTCTCAAACTCCACGATGGTTGTGCACTGAGCCAGTCCTGAGCTTTGCCTTCTCACTTAGCTCAAGTGAGGAACAGGGGAAGGTCACAGGAAGGGTGAAAGGAGTAAGAAGTTCCGTCACTGTTCCAGTCAAAGCAAAATCCGCATTTACTCTTTATTTTTGCTACAGCCCCTGCACTCTGTTTAGGTTGGCTCATATCCTGGTGAAATATCTCCACATATAAACTAGAATGTCCGTGTCATTGGATGTGTGTTTATTTGATTGACAAGCCTCTACAAGGAGATCCTGGGGAGATAGTGACTATGGTGGCAGTGTAAATTTGAGATCTTCACAAACCACCCTCCCCACTTCCTACTCACCAGTCTCTACTGACTCACAAATACCCCTCCCTCCATAAAGAGGGAAATGAGGTAGCAAAACCAAAGTTCATGCTCCCATTTACCACAACAAAACTAACAACCAGGTGTCCCTATCAATCACAAGACACAAGCAAGTGTGACAAATCAACAACAGGCATATGTCTGTATTATCTCCACAGCTGTGTGTATCAGTGTCTGTGCCAGAGAAATTAGAAGGAGCCAATGGGGTGTCAGAAGGGCCTGATAACAATGGAACTCCAAAAATGCTGAGAGTCTCACTGGAAAGTGTGCTGGGCTAATCTAAGAACTCATGAAGCTGGGAGTGGAGTTGCTCATTCTAATAACAGGTGAGTGCAAGCCCACCCCCACCTAGAGCCCAGGGGATATAGCAGTCTAGCCATTTATAAAACCTCAAACTGACCCACAAGGCCCGCCTTGTAGGATAAGAGTTCACACTAAAGAGAAGCTATTGGGAATAAAAGTTAAACTTAGGTGGATAGACAAAATAGAGCGAAAGGAAAGGGGTTGTCCACATAAAATGAAGGAGGGGAACCAGGCCAGGATATTTCAGAAAGCAAGCTGCCTTAAGTTAATGCCTCAGAAAAATAATCTAAGAGAGGGAGAGAGTTATGTGCAGTTGCAGAAGATCTCTGAACCCAATCTTCTAAACATTAAAGAAAACTAAATTTACATAAAAATAAGCCACAGAAAATGAGGTCGAATCTCTTCCAATGTTGCTCTAAGAACAAAGACAAAAAGGTAATAAAAAGATGGTTCTTAGAAATCATGAAATATATACGCTTGAAAAAAAAAATTTTTTTAAACAAACTAAACTAAAACAAATTAAGAAAACTGTTCATTTCAATTTAGGGAATACTTATTGATCAGTTATGTTCAGCTACTTCATTATGTGAGGAAAAATAAACATGATAAAAATTCTGGCTTCCAAGATTTTACAAACCAGTGAAGAAGGAAACTTAATTCACAAAGGCACAGTAGTTCTTTTAATTAAATGAAACCTGACATAAGCAATCTTTCAGTTAGGAGTTGACCCCCAAAATTCACCAATGACCAAATTCCCAATCGTTCTGTAGATTTGACTTCGGAGAACTCCAAAATATGGTTTAGTGTACTGTTTTCTGGCAAATCTTAAATCAGAGATAGAGTGCTGATGAAGCTGGGTCAACTATGATTCTGGACAGAGAGGAGAGAGAGGAGAGAATGAGAACCAGTGTACATTTTGAATAAAATTCTTCAGTCCACTGTGAGTAGAAAAAGGCACATTTCCAAGCATTTTTGGCCACCACATGCATGCACAAGTGAAGAAGGTCAGAGGCCCTTGTGAATAAGGAAATAGCAGAAGGGATGTGTCAAGGTCAAGAAGAGGACGGAACATAGCCTCCCTTTCCCAGCAGCAGATGGCTGCCCTCTCCACTGGTTTGGTTCTGCTCCTTTCCTCTCATTTTTCCTAACAGGGAGTCCCTGGGGTCTAATAGCGTCTCTGAGTCCCTATTCTTCCCTATTTCTGCTGCGACTCCCACAACGGGCAACTGCAAGGACCTGACCTTCAGGTGGCGCTACTGCAAACATTG
>PVKE010046109.1:0-12374 GCA_004027555.1 Craseonycteris thonglongyai | reverse complement strand
ACCATAACTCTAACACTAACCCCGTTTCTTGAACTAACTCTAACCCTAACCCTAAACCTAACAATAACCACAACCCTTACCCTAACCCTAGTTCTCACGCTAACCCTAAATCAAACCTAACAGTAACCGTAACTCTAACACTAACCTTAACCCTAACAGAAAACAAAACTCTAACACTAAACCTAGTCTCAGCCCCACCCTTATACCTCACCCTGAACTTGCCCGTATCCCTAACCCTAACAGTAGTTCTAACCCTAGACCTTGTCCAAAATTTACATCTAAAACTAACCCTAAAATGAATGCTAACACTAACCCTAACCCTAGCCATAGTTCTATCTCTAGCCCTAATCCTAACTGTAACCCTTACTAAAACAGTAACCCTAACCTAAACCATAGCCCTTACCCTAACTAACCCTAACCCTATCTCAAGCCCCAACTATAAACCTAACCCTATCTATAATCCTAACCCCTTATCCTAAGGGTAACTCAACCCTAAACCTAAGTGTAGACATAGCCCCAGCCATATCCCAAACCTGAATCCTAACAGTAACCCCAATTGTAACCCTAATACTGATTCTAACTCTAGCCATAAGCCCAACTTTATCCCTAATCCTAACCCTAAACTTAACATTAACTCTAACCCTAAACCTAGCTTTAACCTTAACAGTAACACAAACCCTAATACGAATTCTAACCCTAGCCATACCCTTAACCCTAAACCTAACCCTAACCCTAAGCCTAAAACTAATAGTACCCATAACATTCAGGGTAACCCTAACACTAAACCTAACACTAACCCTAAAACTAACAGTAGCGGTAACCCTCCAGGGAACCCTAACCATAAACTGACACATAGACTTAGTCCCAGACCATAACCTAACCTGAACTCTAACAGTAATACTAACCCTAATGCTAACCCTAGCTTTAGTTCTTTTTCAAGTTCTATCCCTAACCCAAAATAAACCTTCCCCCAAATCTAACCCTTTCCCTAGCCTATCCCAAGCCTAAACTCTAAACCTAACCCTAATAGTAGTCCTAAAACTAACCCTAACAATAACCTTAGCTTTAGCTGCAGCCCTGACCATAACCTTAGACCCAACAGAAAACCAAATCTTAACCCTAACCCTAAACCTAACTTGACACTTAGCCCTATCCCTCACCTTAACCCCAACCTTAACTCTAGCCCTCACCATAAACCTAACTCTCAAACTAAACCTTAACATAAGGGTAAACCTCATTCTAATCCTAGCCTCAGGCCGAGCCCTGATCCTAACCCTAACAATTATCCTAAACCTAACCCTCACCCTCACCCTCACTCTCACCCTAGTCCTAACTCTCCCCCTAAACCTAACCCTAATTCTAAACCTAATAGTAATCATAACCCTAAACCTCATAGTATCCCTAAACCTACCTTTACCCCAGCCTTAACACTAAATAGAAGCCTAACAATAACCTAAACCTAGTACTATTCCTAAATTTAGCCATACATCTAATCCAAAACCTAACCCTAAACCTAACAGTAATCCTAACCCAAAACTTAAGGGTAAACCTAGCTCTAAAACCAACTCTAGACTTAGAACGAGCCCTAACACAAAACTAACACTAAGAGTGACCCTAACCATAATCTGAGCCGTAGGTTTATCACTAAACCTAACCTGAACACATACATTAGCCTTAAAACTACTCCTAAAACTTACTCGAGCTCTAATCTTAGCCCTAGCCTTAAACCTGAACCTTACCCTAAACACAGCCCTAGCCCTCACCATAACCCTAAACCTAACAGAAACTCTAACCCTAACATTAACCCTAACCCTAAACCTAACCTTAACCATAACAGTAACACCAAACCTAATACTACTTCTAACCCTAGCCAAAACCATAAATCTAACCTAATCCGTAACCCTAACCATAACAATAACCCTAGACTCACTCCATCTGTAACTCTAACTCTAGCCCAAACAGTAAACATAACCCTATTCTTAAACATACCCTGGACCTATCTCAAGCCCTAATTCTAACCCTAACGCAAACAGTCATACTTACCATAACCTTAAACCTAACCCTAGTCCTAGCACTTGTGCTAACTGTAACCCTAACCCAAGCCCCAACGCTAACCCTAACCTTAGCTCTCGCCCTCACACTAATGTTAACGCTAACCCTAAACCTAATGCTCACAGTAACTCTAACTCTAACCCTAACCCTAAACCTAGCCTTACCTCCATCTCTAGTCCTAACCCTAACCCTAACTCACACAGTAAGCCTAACTCTAAGCCTAACAATTACCATAGCCCTAACAGTTACCCTAACCCTAACCTTAGCCATATCTCAATCTCTGGCCCTAAATATAACCCTAACCCAAATGATAACCCTAACTGTAAACCTAACCCTTTCTTAAGCTCTATCTCAAGCCCTAAGCCTAACAGTTTTCCTAATCCTAAACCTACACCTTACAGTAAACTTATCCCTATCTTTAAACCTAAAGTTCGACCCAGCCTGAATCCTAACCCTATCACTTACCCTACCTCCAGCCTTAACTATAACTCTAACCCTAACACTAACACTAACAACAAACATAGCCCTCAACGAAACCCAAAACCTAATTCTAACCTTAACAGTAACCCTAAACATAACTCTGACCCTCACACTAATCCTAGCCCTAGCACTCATCCTAACCCTTGCCTTCTCCCTCATCCAAACAGTGACTGTAACCCAAATCCAAACAGTAAACCTAAGCCTAACCCTAATCATTGTTCTATATGTAGACCTAAACTTATCCCTAAAATTAACCCAACATGTACGTCTGCCCATAACCATAACTCTGGCCCTAGCCTTATCTCAAGTCCTAACCATAAACCTAACCCTATCAATTACAGTAGGACTAACCCTAATACTAATCATAGACTCAGTTTCAGCCCTAAACATAAACTTGTCACTAAAAGTAATACTAAACCTAAACCTTACCCTAGACCTAGCTCTATCTCTATGCCTAACATGAGCCCTCTAGCCCTGAAAGTAATCCTAACCCTAATCCTAACCTAGCCTTAGCCCCAGCACTAAACCTAACTCTAAGAATAATCCTAACCCTCACACAAAACATAGACAGCCTGAGCCCTAACCCTAATGCTATCATAAACCTTAAACTTAACACTAAACCTAACACTAATTGTAGCCCTAATACTCACTATAACACTCAACCTTGCTCTAGCTCCCACACTAACCCTAATCCTTACCTGAACTGTAATAGTAACCTTATTCCTAACACTAAAAATAGCCTTAGCCACGGCTCTATCTCTAGCCCTAACGCTAAACCTAACCCAAACAGTAACCCTAACAGTAACCCTAATCCTTACTATAGCCCTAACCCTAGCTCTAGCCCTAATCCTAACTCTAAATCTAACTTTATCCCTAGCCCTCACTCTAATCTTAGCCATAACCCTATTATTCAGCCAAACCCTAACCCTAACACTAACCCTTACCCTAGTCCTATCTCAAGTGTTAACCCTAACCCTAGCCCTAACAGAAATGCTAACCCTAGCTCAAACTGTAGCCTTAGCCAGAGCCCTAAACCTAGCCCTAGCTCTATCTCAAGCCCTAACCTAAACCCTAACCCAAATAGTACTCCTAACACTAAAGCTGACTCTAAAATTAGCTCCAGCAGTAACCCTACCCCTAAAAGTAATCCTAATGCTAGCCCTAACTATAGTCTTAGCACCAGCCTTAAACCTAACCCTAACCCTAACAGTAACTCTAACCCTAACCCTAACAGTAGTTTGAACTCTATCTCAAGCCCTAACCTTAACATACATAGAACCCTAACTCTAAACCTGACCATAACCATACACCTAGCCTTAACCCTAACTGTAACCCTAAGCTTAGCCCTATACCTCACCCTAACCAAAGCCCTAACCCTTAACCTAAGAGTACCCTAATCCTAACCCTGACCTTAACCTAAACAGTAACCCTAACCCTAACACTAAATCTAAACCTAGCCCTGGCCTGAACCCTAACCCTAACCCTAAGAGTAACCCTAAACTTACCCATAACCCTAGCCTTAATCCTAACAGTAACCTTAACCTAATACTCATTTAACCCTAGCCATAACACTAAATCTAACCCTAAACTAAACCCCCACAGTAACCCTAATCCTAAACCTAATATTAACCCTAACACTAGCCTTAACCTTAATTGTAACCCTAAAATTAATCCTAATTCTAACCCTAGCTATAACCCGAACCCTAAACCTAAGGGTACTCGTAAAGCTTACTCTAACCCTAGACTTAGCTCTGGCCCTTAACTAACCAGAACACTAAGAGTAATCCTAACCTTAACCCTAAATAAACTAAGCCATAGTTCTATCTCTAGTCTTAACCTTAAACTAAAATATAACCTTAAACCAAACCCTAAACCTTACAGTTGCTCTAACCTTAACAAAACCCTTAACCCTAAACTTACCCCTTGGTCTAACCCTAGCCAAAAATCTAACAGTCACCCTAACCCTAACCATATCCCTAGCCCTCACCATATCCAAAACCCTAACCTATCCCAAAGGGTAACCATGAACCTAACCCAAAACCTAACTGTAAAAGTAACCCTAACCCAAGACTCAGTCCCAGCCCTGCCCGTAATCCTAACAGTAACCCTAACCCTAACCCTAGCCTTAACCCTCACCCTAACCCTAACCTTAACCCTAATTGTAACTGTAAACCTAACCATAACAGTATCCCTAAATCTAACCCTAAACCTATCCTTAGCCCTGCCCTAACCCTAAACATCACCTTAACAGTAAACCTAATACTAATCCTAATCCTACCCTAAATCTAACCCTAACCTTAACCCTAAACCTAACAGCAACCCAAACCCTAACCCTAACCCTAAGGGCAAACCTAACACTAACCCTAACCCTAGACTTAGACCCAGCCCTAACCCTAACCCTAACCCAAACCCAAATTCAAACAGTAAACCTAACACTAACCATAAAACTTACCTGAGACCGAAACCTAGCTCTAGTCCTAAACATAACACTAAAGAGAGCCGAAGTCCTCAGCCTAAACCTAACCAAAAGCCTAACCCTAACATCAATCCTAACCCCAGCCTTAACCCTAACAGTAACCCTAACCCTAATACTAATTCTAATGCTAAGCATAACCTTAACTCTTACACTAACCCTAACCCTACCAGTAACCATAACACTTGCCCTAGCTCTCAACCTAACCCCAACTCTAAACAAATCAGTAACCCTAACCTAACACCAATCTTAACCCTAGACCTAGCTCTAACTATAACCTTAATTCTATCCCTAACTCTTAACAGTAACTGTAACTCTAAACCTAATCCTAAGGGTAACCCTAACCCTCAAATTAAACCTAGACCTATACCCATCCCTAACCCTAAACCAAGCAGTACACCAAACCCTATCCAAAATTTTAGCCCTAGCTCTATCTCTAGCCCTAACCCTAAACCCAACATTAACTGAAGCAGTAACTCTAACTCTAACCCGTACTGTACCCCTAACCCTAGTTCTAGCCCTAAAGGTAACCATAACCCTAAATATAGTACTCAGCCCTCACCATAACCCTAACCATAAACCTAATAATAAGCCTAACCCTAACAATAACAGTAACTCTAATCCTAACAGTAACCCTAAACCTCATGCTAACCCTATACTCAGCACCAATATGTACTGTAACCCTAACTCTAACAGTAACCTTAACCCATTCTCTAAACCAAGTCCTAGCCCAAACCCTAACTCTAACCTTAATCCTAACCTTAGCCGGAGACCTCGCTCTAACCATAGCCCTAACCCTAACTTTACCATAACTCCAGCCCTAAACTTAAACCTAACTTGAACAATAACCCTAACCCCAAATCTAGCCATAGCCCTCTCACTAATACTAATAACTCTAATGATAACCCCATCTTTAGCCCTAAGCCTAAACCAAATGCTTACAGCAACCCTAATACAAACAGTAACTTGAAACCTAACCTTAACCCTAAACCTAACAATAACCCTAAATCTAACCCTAAACCTAACCCTAGCCTTAGCCCCAGCCTTAACAATAACCATAACCCTAAAAGTACCCCTAACACTAAACCTAGCCCTAAGCCTCACTCTAACCTTCACTTGAGATGTAGCCCTCACCCTCATCCTAAACCTAACCCCAATATTAACCCTAATAGTAATCCTAAACCTTACCATAAATCTAGCCTTAGATCCAGCCTTAAAGCTAATCCTAAGCTTAACAATAACCTTAACCATAAACATAGTCATAGCCCTAACCCAAACTCTAACCCTAGTCCTAAAAGTAACTCTAACCATAATTCTAGTCGCATTCCTAAACCTAACACTAAATATATTCCCATTTCAAGTACTGTCACCAAAACAGAGCCCTCACCCTCACTCTAAACCTAACACTAAAAATAACCCTCATTCTAGCTCTAGCGCTCTTTCTAACCATAAGCCTAGCCCTCACCCTCACCATTAAGCTAAACCCAATCCTAACCCAATCAGTAACCCTAACAGTAACCCTAATCCTAACCCTTACCCTAGACCGGGGATGGCGAACCTATGGCACGCAAGTCCAAAGTGGCATGCGGAGCAACTATTTCAGCACGAGGAATTATTGTTTTTTGTTATAAACACATCCTATGCCTCTTATAGACATAAAAATAATACCATGATCTCACTCGATGGATTGGCATGAGAGTCGAGCGAGTATACTCTTATTTCATAAACTTTGGCACTCAATCACCAAAAGGTTTGCTACCCTGCCCTAGACATATCTAAAGCTAGAACCCTAACCCTAAGAGTAATCCTGTCCCTAAGCTTAGCCTTAACGCCAGTCCTAACCCAACACTAAGAGTAACACTAACACTAAACATAAACCTAGCAATAGCCCTCAGCCTAAACCTTACCATAGACTGAGCCCTCACACTAAACCTAACCCTAATAGTAAGCCTAACCTCACCTTAATCCAGCTGTAGCTCTATCTATAACGCTCATCCTCTTCCTAACTTAAACAGTAACCCTAAATCTAATGCTTACACTAGCCCTATCTAAAGACTTAACCCTAACTTTAACCCTAACCCTAACAGTAATCTTAACCCTAACCCAAACTTTACACTTAGCTCCATCCTAATCCTAACTCTAACCCTAGAAGTAACCCAAACCCTAACCCTAGCCCTAGCCCTAGCCCTAAACTGAACCCTAACCATAACCATAGCCCTTGCCCTCACTGTAACACAAATCTTAATCCTAAGAATAACTCTAACTTAATTGTAACCCTTAAAGTGACCCTAATCCTAGCCTGAGCTTCAGCCCTAACCCTAACAGTGAACCTAACCCTAACTGAAGCCCTACCCCCTAGCCATCACCCTAATACTATCCCTAAAAGTAACTCTAATGCTAACCCTAACAATAACCCTAGCCTTAGCCTCAGCTCTAAACTTAACCCTAAGGATAACCCTAATGCTAATGTACCCTTAACTCTAGTCCTAGCCCTCACTCTAACACTAATCCTAGCACTAGTCCTAGTCTTATTCCAAACCCTAACTGTCACAATGACCCTAACTCTAGTTCTAACCCTAACCCTAAAACTGAGAGTAAACCTAACCCTAATCCTAACACTAAGAGTTTCCCTACACCTAATCCTAAACCTAGCCATAGCCCTAACCTTAAACCTACTCCTATTTCAAGCCCTAACTCTAACCTTAAACCTGAAAGTAACATTAACCCTTACTTTAACCCTGAATTTATTCCCATCTCTAGTCTAACCCTAACAATAATGTAAGCCCTAACCCTAGCACAAGACATCACCCTAACCATAATCCTAAACATAACACTAACCCTAAACTTAATGCAAACCCTAACACTAACCCAAAGAGTAAACCTAATCATAAAACTACCATAGCCTTAGACCCAGTCCTAACCCTAACCCTAATTCTAACAGTAACCCTAATCTGAACACGAATCCAATCCCTATGCCTAGCACTAACCATAGTCCTAACTCTAACTCTGCCCCTCATCATAGCACTAGCCCCAATTCTAACACAAAATTGAAACCTAACTGTAATCTGAACAGTAACCCTAACCCTAAACAACCCTAGCCCAAGATGTAGCCCTAATCTTTACACTAACAATAACCCTAACACTAAACCTAGCTCTAGCCATGGCCCTCATTCTCAACCTAATCCTAACCGTAACAGTAACTCTAAACTTAGACCCAGTACTAACCCTCAACCTAACCCTAACAATAACCCTAACAGTAAACATAAACCTAGTCCAAGCTCTATCTCTAGCCATAACCCTAACCCTAACCCTAACAGTAATTCTAATTCTAAAGTTAACCCTATCATTAGCCCCAGACTTCTCTCCAACACTAACCCTAATCATAGACCTAAACCTAACTCTAAACCTGACCCTAGCCTTAGCAATTCACCCTCACCCTAACCTTAAACCAAACAGTAACCTTAACCCTAACCCTAAACCTTACCCTAGACCTATATAAAGCTCTAAGCCTAACAGTAACTTGAACAATAAGCTTAAACCTAAACTTGACCTGAGCCTTAGTCCCAGCCCAAGCCCTAACCCTAACCCTAACAGTGACCCTAACCCTAAACCTAAACCTAAGGATAATGCTAACCCTAACCCTAGCCCTAACCCCAGCCTTAGCTACAGCCTTAACTCTAATCCTAACAGTTACCCTAATACAAACCCTAACCATAGCCTTAACCCTAATACTAATCCTAAAAATAACCCTAATCCTAGCCCTAGCCCTCACCTTCACCCTAACCCTAACAATAACATTAACACTAACCCTAATCTTAACCCTAACCCTAATCCTAATCCTAACAATAATTTAACCCAATTTAATCCTAGCCCTAGGCCTCACCCTCATATAACCCTAACCCTAACCCTAACAATAACTCTAACACTAACGCTAATCTTAACCCTAACCCTAACAGTAACCCTAACCCTAACTTTAGCCTTAGCTCCAACCCTCATCCGAAACCTATCTCTAAATGAAACCCTAATCCTAAAACAAATCCTAAACCTAGCCCTAGCCCTAAACATAACCCTAAACTTAAGGGTAGCCTTAACCCCCAACCTATACATAGTCCAAGCCCTAAACTTGACATGAACATTTAAAGTAACACTAACTCCAACTTGAGCCCTAGATCTATCTCTAGCTTAATCCTAACCCACAATAAATCCCTAACCCTAAATCCAATGCTTACCCTCAGCCAATCCTAGGTATAAATCCTAAACCTAACCCTAAAAATAGCCCTAAAATGAACCCTAAACCTAACACTAGCTTTAGCTGCAGCCCTAACTCTAATCCTAACCCTAACAGTAACCACAATCCTAACCCCAACTTTAACCTTAGTCCTAGCCATTACACTAAACCTAAGCCTACCCATAGCCCTCATCCTAACCCTAACCCTATCTCTAACCCTAATAGTAACCCTAACACTAACATACCACTTCCCATATATCTATCCCTAACCCAAAGCCTAATCCAAACAATAACCCTAACCCTAACTCCAAACCCTATCTTAGACCTATCTAAACCCTAAACCTAACCCTAACAGTTATACTAATCCAAACCCTAACATTATCCTTAGTTCCAGGCCTAAATCTAATTATAATCCTTACCCTTAGAGTATCCCTAACTCTAACCATAAATTTGTCCCTGGCCCTAGCCATAGCCCTAATCCCAACACTGACCCTAACACTAACCGTAGCACTACCCTCAGCCGAACCCAATCCCAAACACTATTCCTAAGAGTAACCCTAACCCTAACCCTAATCTTAACCGTAACCCTAAACCTAACCAGAGCCTCTTCCCCAGCCCTAACCCTAACTCTATACCTAGCCCTAGCCCTTGCCCTAGCCCCATACTTCACCCTAAACTTCAGCCTAACACTAACACTAACCCTAACCCTAACCCTAACCCTAACCCTAACCCTAACCCTAACCCTAACCATAACCATAACCATAACCATAACCATAACCATAACCCTAAGGGTATCCTTAATCCTAACCCTAACCCTAAATTTAGCCCCAGCCCTAAACCTAATCCTTACAATAAACATAACCCTAACACCAACCTAACACTTGCCTTACCTCTAACCTTAACACTGACACTAGCAGTAACCCTAACCTTAAAGCCAACCATAAGAATAGACCTTTCCTCAACCCAAACTAATACCTTAAGAGTAGTCCTAATTCTAAACTTAACCCTAGCTTTAGCCAAGCCCTAGCTCTAACACTAATGCTTACCCCAACTCTAAATCTTACGCTAACCCTAGACCTAATACTCACTTTAAACTTAACCCTAGTTCTAGCCTTTCACCCTCATCCTAAGCCCAATACAAACAGTAACACTAACCTTAAACCTAAACCTTACCCTAGCCCAATCTCAAGCTCTAACTCTAACCTTAACCCAAACAACAATCTTAACCTAAACCTAACCCTATCCTTAGCCTCAGCCCTAACTCTAAACCTAACCCTAACAGTAACCCTAAACCTAACAGTATTCCTAACCTTAGCTCTACCTCTAACCATAACCCTAAATCTAACACTATCATTAATCCTGACGCTAACTCCAACCCTAATATCCCTAAACCTTACTCTAGACTTAGCCCTTGCACTAACCCTAACTCTAAACTTAACAGGAACCCTAATGCTAACATTAGTCTTTTTCCTAGACGAGGCATGAACCCTAAACCTGACTCTAACAGGAACCCTAAACCTAACCGTAACCATAACTCAATCAGTACACTTAACCTTAATCCTAAACCTTACATTAGCCCTATCTAAAGCTCTAACAAGAACCCTAACACTAACAGTAATTCTAAACCTAACCCTAGCCTTAGCCTCACCCTAACCCTAAAAGTAATCCTAACCATAACCCTAGTCCTGACCCTAACCTTAACAGTAACTCTAAACTTAACTAAACCCTAACACTAACCCTTACAGTAACACTAAAAGTAGACCGAGCCCTAGCCTTAGTCCCAGCCATACCCTAACCTAAACATAATCCGAACCCTAAACCTAGCCTTAAACACAGGCCTAAACTTAAACTTAACCCTAGCAGTAACCCTAACCCTAATAGTAATTCTAAACCTAGCAATAACCCTAAAATTTAACCTAACCTCAACAGTAACACTAACCTTGAACCTAACCAGAAACTTAGAAACTGCTCTATCCCTAAACCTAACAGAAAAAATAACCCTAACCCTAACCCTATGCGAGTCATATCTCAAGGCCTAAGCCTAACTCTAAACCTCACAGTAATCCTAACTCGAAACCTAACCCTAGCCTTAATATTAACACTAAACCTAATGCTAACACTAGCCCTAGTTCTAACATTAACATTAACTCTATCCTTAGCCTTCACCCTAACCCTAACCTTAAGAGTAACCTCAACTCTAAACCTAACTGTAGGGGAAGCTGGGATGGCTCAGTGGGTTAAGCGCTCACTTTGCAGTGCCAGGGACTGGGTACTGGGGATCAAATCCTGGCCCCGGCCCGTGCAGAACCATATGCTGAACTGGGAGCTCCCTCAGTTCAGTTCTCTTTCTGTCTCTGTCTCCATGTCTCTCTCTCTCTCTCTCTGTCAAAAATAAAAACAAATAAATAAATAAATAAATAAACAAATAAATTAAATAAAATAAAATAAACCTAACTGTAATCTTAACTCTAATCCTAGCCCTAGCCCTAAGAGTAACCTTAACCATAACCCTAACCTTAAACTTAGCACTAGCACTCACCTTAAACCTTACCTTAGTCCTAGTCCTCACCCTAAGCCTAAACCTAACCATATCCCAAGCCCTCACTCTAAATCTAGCCCTTTTTTAAGCCATAACCCTAACACTAACCATAACCCTAACCCTAGCCTACACAAAACCTGAACCCTAGCCCAAGCCCTCACCCTAACCCTAACCTTATCCCTAACAGTAACCCTAACTCTTACCTTAACAATAAACCTGATCCTAAACCTAACCATAGCCTTAGCACCAGCCCTAACCCTAACAGTAACACTAAACCTAACCATAACCCTAGGCCTCACCTTAACCCCAAAGCTGGCACTAGCCCCAAACTTAACCTTCATCTGAACCCTAATTCTAGCCCTCACACTAACGCAAAACTTAATTCTAAACCTATCAGTAACCCTAACACCAAACCTAACCCCAAACTTAGCCCTAGACCTAGTACTAACCCTTTTTCTAACCCTAAACATAATCCCAGTTCTAGCTCTAACTTTAATGCCAATCCTAACAGTAACCCTAACCTTAACCTTAACAATAACCATAAACCTAACCCTGGCTCTAACCCTAACCGTATTCCAAACCATAGCCTAAGAACTCACTCT